>JABFPB010006107.1:0-12428 GCA_022817645.1 Ceratoteleas bidentatus | reverse complement strand
CGGTATTTTTCAACTTGGCGGGAAAAATAACTCAAAAAGTTTTCATCCAAATAACTTGAAACTTTGCGCGATCGAAAGGTAATTAAATTTTGTTCAATATGAACCACTAATATTATTTAAAAATTAATATTTAATAATTTTTAGGGGTGCCTAAAGTAGAAAAAAAAGAAAAATTAGAACATTTTTTCAGATTAAGTTTTTTTATGAAATATCGGTTTTTTTCATTCTCGGAGGTTCATATAGAACAAAATACATTTAAAAACGAGGTTCAGGTAATTAAAAGTGAAAAACATTTTTTTCTCAGATTTCCCGCCAATTGGGTCTGCACGCCGGACGCGACCTCATTCAGGCGTGACCTCAAGGACACACAGAGGTCGGACACATTAAAAAAATTCGTAAATAAAGCTGCATGTTAATATAATTTAATAAAAGAATCCCCGAAAGTGTAGGTTGTTTCATTTTCCTAAAATAAATCCCGAAAAACGTCGAGTTTTTAGACATTTCCTTGTATTTCCCCCCTTAAGGATAGACACATTTATACTCCAAACTGCTATTCTCTATCTTTTACATCTGCCCAGCAACAGTTAAAAAATTATCAATTTTTTGACCGATCACAGGACCCCTAAAGATCCGAACGATTTTCTCTGCGAAAGAACGGAATTCCGAAATCGCAAAAACGCAGACGTGGCGAAAGGCTACGCCAGCCTAGTGCATCATCGAAAAGCGATTTCCGCCGGCTCGGCACTCCTCGCAACTTGACCCCCCTGTAATTTCGCTTCAACACACGTGCGCGCGCGCGCGTGTGCGTTTATCTTTTATCCCCTTCCGCATCTCTCTGTTTCCTTCCGTTTCCGTTCGGTGGCGTCGCGCATGAGGTGGCACGCGTTAGCGCGAACGCGTAACGCGTTCGAACGGCGCGCACTTGGCGATCGCGCGCCAGCCCGACGCAACGCTCCGCGAAGTTCGCGAAAGTGCCGAGCATGCCCAGTGCTCCCGCGAGTGTCGTGAGCGATTCCCTCACGGACCGGGGCCAAGATGCGCGACCGCAAGATCACGTTCTCGAAGGCCTTCATGTGCTGCTGGAACGTCGTCTTCTTGGTGAGTGGCTCGCTTTTACTTTCCAAGGGAAACCGGGACGAAACTGCTCGCGATCGGGTCTGATTACACCCGGAGTTACGTCAGCTCGTCATAAGACCATTGTTTTGGATAATTTCCAGTTATCTAGATGGTGCTGTTGGGAATTGGAGACTATCTGGCTGGTTCTCTTTGTTTTGAAGGCAGATCGGGAAGATAAGCGGGTTTTCTGGAGGGAATCGATAGGGAGGGGTATCATCTCCTTAGAAGAATTCCTCTGGTAGTTTTCGGGAGTGAGAAGTGGTTGATTGGTTTATTTGAAGGTTCTATATGAGGATCTGGGTCTAGATAGAAGTTGAATTCAGTCGGAGGAGCTGATACCCTGATAGGAAAACATGCACCATAAGTTTATTAAGGATGCAGTAAAATAAAATTCCGATAACTGCAAATATTACAAAATTTTCCTGTCTGGGTATATCGTTATCTTAACGGCGATTTCAAACGCGGAGGACGATTTCTAAAGGGGAAGAGGGTTTCTTGCAGATCTCTGGGTTCATTTTGATGTCACTGGGCGCTCTTCTCCTGGCGGACAGTGAGCGGATCCTGCTGTCCCGACTTCTGGGTCCTGCTGACAACCATCCGGATCAGCCCCTTTTCTATTACGTGGCCTTCTTCATAGTGGGAGTGGGCTTCACCATCACCATCACTGGATTACTAGGTTGCTGGGTCTCTTGCCTATTCAGCCGATGCATCACCATTTCCGTATGTATTATGGCATTCAGGAGAGTCCGTCCGGCGGATTCGCCTCACATTTCACACCTATTTATCTTTAGATCGAGGCATTTGGTCTTTTAGGAACATTCAAGCAATGTTCCTAAAAGACCAAATGCCTCCATCATGTGGTTCAAGCAATGGGGAATGGTAGTGCAAGATTTGGGGATTTGGCATTCAGATGAATGTACCACTTTTGACTTAGATGGTCCTATTTTGCCATTCTAACCATCTGAATAGTGTTTGTCAGATTGTGGTTGCAACTACTCAAATACTACTAACGTGCTTCCAGATGGCAATCAGTTATCTAATCACCATTCTTCATTGCCGAAATGGAAGTACCATTCACTTTGGTACTCTTGCTACTCTTCAACTTCCAACAGATGACCAATCATCTAAACTGACACTCTTCCTAATCCTCATTTTCTCCGAATCATCTAAACCCATTAACTTCTCTTCATTACAACATATCCAGCCTACATCTACTGAACATCTATGGCACAAGGATCTCCAGAACCTTCTCACCCAAGGTTTCCTCCGCCTCACTCCCCTCCCCGATTGCATCTCTGCAAGCTCTGATTCCAGCCAAATTCATTATGCATCACGAGATTTATGCTCAACGCCATTGCCTTTATTGCGGTATAATGGAATCCCCAATTAGCACACCTGACTCCGAGAGTCCGTGAGCGCTGATCCGCGACCCGACGTGGATCAATCCCGATCCCGTGATTGATCAGCACGTCACCGTCGACGGACGACTCTGACGCCGCGAAACGAAAGCCACGTCACGTTCCCCAAGCCTAGTGAAAATGTCCAATTATCAGCCCAGTCGCTGTCACGCTCGGCTGTGTCCCACACATGGCTGGCAAAAAGTGTTTCCATTGGCAGGGCAACCGTGACTCTGGGTCAGCCAGGTGTGCGGATCGAGAGGCCGAGGGTGGCAGTTACGACTTGGTTTTGGAGAGACGGCTTCCGCTCCCAGGGGGACCCTTGAAACTGGGTTTTGACTGCGTTATATGGTCGCTTGGCTAACTGTAACAGTACCATGGTTCGAGAATGCCTTGAAGATGAATAAAACTGTTTCTTCTGCAGTTAATTTATACTATTGCGAGGATATTACAGATTGGAAAATCTAGTAATCCTGAACCCACTCAACGCCACTTGGTTTATATTAAATGGTTTAACGAATACATTTTTGGGGTTGCAGTATGTGATAACGATCCTGGCACTGCTCCTGGGGGAATGCGCAGTGTGCATTCTAACTGTGTTCTGGCCGCACATCTTGGGCTGTGACATCAGACCCACCAAGCTTATTCGGGCACTGCAGAGGAGCTACACGGTGCCTGGCAGGGAACAGTTCACCGCGGCTATTGACTTGGCTCAGACCACAGTAATATATTTTACAATAGAATGGAAACGTGTTAAACAATCGTAACGGTGGATAGTTTCGTGATTTCAAGAATCGTGAAAGAATACTAAGAGGAAGCTGTGATTCGTGAAACGTTATTACAACCATTAAAAAAAGATTCATAAAAACATGTGCTTCTTCTGACAAGTATTTCCTTTCCACTTGTATTCCGCACTATTTAAGGGGTAGTAGATGTAGAAAAATTGTTTTACCAATTTTTTTGTTAAACCAGAAGAATTTATTTATCAAACAAGTATCTGTAACTTACAAGATACTCTTACTGCAGTTCTCCTGCTGTGGAATAAACGGGAGCAACAACTATGGCACCTCCTGGTGGCGACTGCAGGAAGTAGGCAGAAGGGATCTGGTGGTGCCAATCTCTTGCTGTCTGTTGGACAATGCCGAGGAAAAGGACGCGTTCCTTAATCCGGAACCCACGAACCTGACTGTCTGCCAGACGCTGAACCCAGCGGTTCACCAGTACGCGAGACATAGTCCGGTATTGAAATCGACGAAATTGCAGATAATTTCCCTAAATCTAGACTTCTTATTATCCAGGGGATTGATAATAACGACCCTTTCTAGGGGTGTCTGGAGATGATCGAAAAATGGAGCCAAGAACAAGCGCTGATCCTTCTGGCCATCGGTCTGGCCGTGATGCTGATCGAGATCAGCGTGCTGGTCAGCACACTCTCAGCTTGCTCCAAGTTGAACCGAAGACGCAAGTCTCAGACTTCCGTATTCACCTCGACGCAGACCTTGAACCCTTTCCAAGAAATTGAACACGATTATGGTAGGCCTGGATACCAATCTAATACAAGTCAAAAAGACTTCTTCACCTTTCCACAGAAATCAAATCTCTGAAAGCTCCGTCAAGCACTCTATAAATTCGCAGCACACCGTAAACGAGAAATCACCTAGAAATCTCGCTTTTACTACTTTTCCTTTCCTTTCTCCCGAAGACTTTCTTTCGCCGATACCCGTGCAATTTTCAGACCTAGGCGTAGAGAACAGGATGCACATGGTGGGCACGACTTTCGGCACCAAGTCCTGAAAATGGCTACGGGGCAGCACGGATTCCTTGCCGATCACCAACGGCCGGATCATCAGCAAGAGCGAGGACACGCAGACCGACTCGAAGAAGGCGCCAGGTCCGCGGAAGAGCGTCATCGAAAGCTGGCGGAACCCCCTGAAAGCCGAACCGGGGCGATCCTACCAGGAACGCGCGGTCGACGTCGAATTCGGACCCACGAAACCCAGGAGCAAAGCCGAGGATCGCGCCGCCCCCAGGAGCGACAAGTATGAGCAGATGCTGGACCCGGACGTCGACTCCAGGAACATTCCGATCAGGGACTACCGGGCGTCGATCGCGAGAAATGTGGGGACGTTCGAAGACTCGTCCAGGGCCAGGTACCACTTCGCTACGGTCGCGGCGTCGGACTGCGGGAGGCGGTACTCCAGGTCCAAGGTCGCGCGGACTTCGGCAAGGAGGAAGCGGAAGAGCGAGCAGGAGCAGCTGGTGGAGCGAGGTCGCAGGGGTGGCAGGGACCAGGGGCCGAAGAGTCTCGAGAGCCAGACGAGCAGGGCTGGGGGTTTGGCCAAGTCTAGGGAGAGCTCGTTGGGCTTCGTTCGGGAGTACCGCAAGTCGCAGACTAAGGGATCAGGTGGGGTTTAAAGCTTTTCTCTACTTTTACGCTTGTTCGCCATAGTTAAGTTTTTTCGTTTCCTCAATTTTCACCCACTTTTGCGCTCGACACCGTCATTTGCCACATTCGACTTGTTTTGAAAAACTTTGCAATATTTTCGACAAAAATCCTTTATCCGAAATCAGACAGGACATAGTTTTAACGAAAACTAACAACACTTACTTACTTGTCGAAACGCCCTTCTCAAGCGTTAGGAACGCGTAGTTTTACTTAATTTACCCTTGAAATTCTACACCCAGGGCCCACTTGTGGCCACGAGGGAGACGCCGAAACCAGCGACCCCACCAAGGCCGCCAACCGGAGCTTCGTCATCCAGAAGATCAACGCCTACGAGGAAAAATCGCGACGGCGTCCTGGCGAGCCTAATCCCGAAACGTCCCATCCCCAGGCAAACCGGTCTCGCACCATAGGCGTGCCTCTGGTCGGCATGCACACTTCCCGCGGACTTCCCCTCCTCCTCCAGAAACCCCCCGCCCCCCTGCAGTACCGCGCCACCAAAGGCGCGAAACGCGAGTCGGACACCCGCAGGTCCAAATTCGAGCGGCGCCCGGTCGAAAAGGCCCGGAGGTCCAGCCAGAAAGGCCCTCCGGAGGGCCCTGACAAGACGAGGAGGCCGTCGTCGAAGTCGTCAAAGACGCTGCCTCACATCCGGACGGCGAACCTAAGACGGAGGACCAGTTTCGGCAGGGGATCGGACAGGACGAGTCTCAAGAGGACGACGCTGTATGCCAAAGACGAGGGGAACGAGGCCGTCAGGGTGCTCACGAATCTGTGTCTGAACCCGCTGGCGAGGAGTCGGGGAAGCGCGTGTATGATGTGGTGACGTGTATATACAGTTTTTGTGGGTGGTGAAATGCTTGGGCAGTACTGTTGGAACTAGATGAGCTGGCTAGAAAGAGTATCCCAGAATTGTGATTCGCAGCTTATTGTTTTTGTTGTTGATTTTCAAGAATAAAAATGTCCCAACGTGCCACAGCAAACAAATTCGCCTTTTATATCATTAGTTTCAGTTTTACTGTGAAAGGTAAGATTATTCGTACGGGTTCTTTCAAGTTAAAACAGATGATACTAAAACAGTTGCACTAATGACAACTCATAGATATATATTGTAATCGTATTTCATTCTTGTTTTTCTTAGTAATATTTTCTTGTCACAGATCTTGATTTCGATTCCTCTTACGACCTTTATTTCCTTTTTCCATATTTCAGCGAAATACCTCCCCTTTACCTTTCACAGTAAAACTGAAACTAATGATATAAAAGGCAGATTTGTTTGTTGTGGCGCGTTGGGACGTATTTATTCTTGAAAGTCAACAACAACAATAAGCTGCGAATCACGTACTGAAATCTTATATGAATAAAAATGGCGCATAATTATATCAAATTAATATATCAAATTAAATATCAAAACAATATATCAAAGGTGTTGTTAAATAGAAACGAATAAAAGCCAATACATTATTTTTGTGATTATATTATTGCGTTTCTTAATTAATTGTATCTTTTAATTGAGATAACCCAGTAAGGGAGAAAGATAACATTTTGAAAAGATACAAAACAATTTTAGAAGATTTCAGACATTTTTGGATATGCTAGAACACCAACAATGAAATAATACTAATTACAGCACTGCCCAAGCAAGAATAAGTATTGTTGATAGCGCCTGACAAATCCCTGTTGCCCTTTTACAGAGAATCGTGCCTTGCCTGGGACATATTATATGTGAACAGATAAACTAAGTTTCGCAATAATTTGAATTTTAGTTTATAAAAAAATTGCATTTCCTTAAGAGGAAATCCCACTTTGAACTCGCTAAATGAAGACAGAGTTCAGGATTTTTTTCGACATCAAAAAATTAATCACAAATATTATTAAATTATTATTAAACTACTTATTATTAACTTATTATAAACTAAACATTATTCAACTGAACAAAATTATTATTAAAATAAATAAATTGAAACTAAAAAAATAGGTTGTACATGTACGTGGTTTCATGCTGACAAAGTTAAATTATCATCGGAATCTTTTTCTGGAATTTTTTGGTTAGGCCAGATTTTTCTGGCCCACTAAGAATTCAGATTTTTTCTGAATTCTTAGTGGGGTCTCCCTTAAATTATCTCTAATATTATTTTTAACTTAAAAAATATCATATTACTAAGAACTAAAATTCAAATTACAATGAACCATCTGTTATCCATACTCTTAATTAAGGAAACTCACTGAAAGTCAAGCAATAATAAAAAACACTGACTGGTTTGTGAGAAAGAATCTCAAACGGTGTATCATTTATTAAACACCTCTTCATCGTATAAACATCCTCTCACTATAACAAGGTATCTGTACAAAAGGTATATAACAAACGTGTGAAAAATAATACGATTTATTATGTAGTATACATTAATCCTACGAAGAGTCGTCTGCATTTGCAGGGTGTCCCATTTTATTAAAAACTGCCAATTGAATTCCAAGAACTTTTGAGAATCAATAAACAACTCAGAATTTGCAATAAAAAAATAGAAATTTGAAACAATACAAAAATAAATATACATGTACAAAAGATAAAGTAACATTTCTTCTTGATGACTGGAATGGACGAAATTTCCGTTGATTTATTAAAAGTGGGCAGTTTATTTCATCGTTAACAAGCTTATATAAAAATTTGATATCATTCAAATCCCTCAATGTTGTAATAGATGGAAAATGGAGAGCCGATGAAATTTACCCAGAGGCAACTGATCGCTGAAACCATAAAATGTAAACTAGTTTTCGACTTTGCAAAAAACGTAGTTTGCAAAATAAGCCGAAAGTCTTCTTTAAAATCTCAAATACATTCTCTCGAAGGTACGGAATGGCGCTACGATCGATTGTTTAAAAATAATTTCTTATAACCGTTTTTATTCAAAAAGACACTAACTCCGTTGCAGCAGACGTTCATCATCACCTATAGAAACCTTAAATATTAATTTTTCCATAAGCAAAGTCCCAAACTCCGTTGCAGCAGACTTTCGACCTTGAAACGACCTTCAGCGACCTCTAACTGTAAAAAAGTATTCCACGCTTCTAAAACGGGACACCCTCTACAAAACTCCTTAAACCGCCTCCTACAAATACTCGGTCGAAATAAAAAAATAAAATCCGCCACTGACTCCCAACGCGGAACAGTTCTTTTATTATCAATCACGTAAAAATGCTGTCCTTAAATGCAAGTACGACACCGGACTTTCCGTCGATTGCTTCGTCAAAAATCAAATCCCCCAAATTTGATTTTTTTCTTTCGAAAATCAGTCGGTCTTCTCCAGAACCATTGGACCCTGAAAAGCGCGGCCTTTGGCCACTGCCGCGAGGTTCTCGCCACCGTACGACAACAGTGGCGACACCTCGACGTCGCCCTCCACAGAGGTCGCCCCGGCTGCCAACAGCCACTGGCGGTGCAGCGCCAAGATGGCGCTGCGGGCGGTGGCGGCGCAGTCCACCCCTGCGGAATCGGCGTTTTTCAGCGGACTGAACTCGCTCTCGCGGTCGACCTGCCAGACCACCAGGTTCTGCGTGAACTTGAACACGTCGAAGATGAACTTCTCGATCTTGATGCCGTTCGCGACGGCGGGCACGTGGCGCACGCCCTCGTCGTCGACGAACGGGATCTTCTTGCGGGCGACGTGCAGGTCCAGCTCGACCTCGTGCTCGTGCGCCACCTGCTCGAGGAAGTTCACGCGGAAGTAGTGGTTGCAGATGTTGCCGGCGTCGAACACGAGGCTGCCGTCTTCGCGACGGAGCTCGGCGGTCGCGGGCTTGATCTCGCTGTACTCGACCACGCGGTATCGGCCGTCGACCTGCGGATAGTTGGAAAATGTAAAAAAATGTTAGGGTAGAAAGTACCCAAACCTAACAATTTAATTATTATTAAATATGTAATTTGGTTGATTAAATATTGCTCTTTCGATTAACACCCGAAAAATGGCATTTCACCACGTATGAACCGAGAAAACAATTATTAAAGTTGCACTCAAATGTACTGACGTATATGGGTTAAGACAATATTAGCAAGAAGAACTTGAAAGTTTTATATCTAAACAATTTACCATGTTCATGAAAAACTTTAATAATAGTTTAAGATCTAAGTTTTATTTTGACGTTAAAAAAATTGCAGTTTACCATTTATGTATTAAGATATTTAGATTATAAAGCTTCATTCCGGCTGAAAATGGATATTAGAACATGCTCAAAACTCGAATGGAAGATGTAGCTTCGAAATTCAAATTTGACATTTTTGACAGGTTAGATAATTTATTTATTATTTATTGCAAGTAACGCTTAAATAAACTTAATAACTGCAGTCTAACACAATCAGTGAGATTAAACGAATTGAAATACAAATGTTGTATTAAGAGATTCATAGGTAATATGTTTATTGGGTTCTTATTTTGCATTTTGTAATCTGACACATCGTAGTAAACTATGGTAATAAGGAGAGCAACTATTTTATCATTTCTGATATTTCTTTCTATTATAAAATAAACATTTTTTATCTCAAAAACCTGAAAATATAATTTCTTGTTTGTCTCTCACATTCAAACGTAATTTAACAATAAAAATGTTAACATCTAATTTGACTTTAGATTTGGGTGACTTTCTACCTTAATTTTTTTAGTTAATTTTCATTGGAATGGGGGTATATTCGATTTAAATTTCAATTTAAATCGGAGAAATAATCTGAGACGAAGTAATGAATGGATCCTTCGCAACGTCTGAAATTCAGTTATTTTTGTTATTAAGATTATTATTATTATATTATTTTTTTAAATTTGAGTACTAAATTAAAATAATAATAATTTCAGGAAAAATAAAAAATGAATTCCATTGAGTACAGAGCCATCTTTGCTGACTTATTACATTTTACCATTTTTTTATATTTGACTAATTTCATATCTTCTCATACTCTTAAACTCGCAATGTTAAAGTGGAATATTTTCAAATTTGTTCTAAATGATCCAAAGATTTATATTTTACATTGCAATACCTACTTTTATTTTTGCTATTGTACGGACGAGTTTTTCTAAACTGAAAAAAAAACTTCGAAATGGAACGTAGAAACGTGAAATGGAAAATAAAGCAGCCAATACATGGCAGAAAAGGTAAGTTTAAATTTGAATTTACTTATATGTACGTACTAATTTTTATTTCAATGTTGTAAATAATAAAACAATGTTGGATTTTTGAAAACAGGGATTATCATAGGGAAAATAATGTGAAACTTCAAATAAAGGATTAAAACACATTTTTTTTTATTCAACAAAGTATAGCCTGCAATGTGTGAAAAAGGTTTCAATGTATTAGTAGAAAAATATAATTAATTTCAGTTTAAACGTTTTAGTCATTTTTACTTTTTTACACACAAAATTTAATAATGATAATATTAATATCACTATCAATTGCTCCCAAATTGAAGATAGTTCAAATATTCCTGAAATATATCTCCCAAACTCTGTAAATAAGTTTAAAAATAAACTTATTTCAACATTGAATATTTTTTTCAAGCTTATTTCATATATATATTTAAAAAAACCCTTTCCCTGATTTTAAGACTTCTTAAATCAGTTGCTAAATACACTTTTCTCTTATTTCCAATGAAAAATGTATTTTTCAAATTATTCTCCGACCGTTAAAAACGTTTCCACAATTTTCCCGACTTTCTACTACTATTCAATACTACTTCGTCATATCGATTCATCTTTATTTTTTGTTTATTGTTATGCCAGAATATTGTCAAGGACAGTGTGTTTCACTTGTTTTTCACCAATATCCCTAAAGAGGGCACCACTTTTCAGCGTAAACATACGATCTGCAACGTCCGAATTTTCCTCAACACCCATTTCAAAAAATTTCGTAAATTTGTTAGGAAAATTTAAAAAACTATATTTTTTCTGTATTTCTTATTAATAATATTAATTTTATCAACTAACTTAAATTTAAAATGAATCGAATTGAACATTTAAAATGAATTCAAAACTAATTAAAAATAATAACGTAAACGATAAACAAGGTTATGTTATAGTGACAGCAATTTTTAAAATTAAATCTGAAGGTAAAAATACAATCACAAAAACATCATGAATTCAAATCGAGCCATTTTCCCGCCAATTCTTTCCATTGGCCGATTTTCTTACGACTGCTATTTTGGGGTGGGTTTACATGTGTCGAACGTGTTTAAAATTAACTGTCACGTTTTTAAATAAAACAATGTTTAATAATTCCTACTTTGAAAAATAAACAAGTTTGTATCTATTACAATAAACATTGTTCTAGAATTTATCGAAAATATCATAAAATTAAAACAGTCGACTGGTTATTAGAATTTAACAAACTTTCGAAAATTATGGAAAATGACCAATTTTGACAATGTGCAAAATTGGCATGATTTAGGTTTGCAGTTCTTACTTTTCAGTTACTAAATTATCCAAAAACACTTAAATTACAATATTTACTCAAAAATAGGAAGGAATGAAACACAATAAAAGGAATAAAGGAATAAGACGAGAATACTATTCTCATCCTCTTCTATCCAACGCATAAGAAAAAGACAAAAATACTCCTCAATCCCTCATTCCTTTCATAACCCCCAAACCCGAAACAACATTACGAAAATGAAAACCCGCCTTAACACCTGGCGAAGCCGATTTTTTCGCTCAGTCCTCAGTTCTGTCGATTAAAAATCATGGCAGACCTGGGCGGAAATTGGTGTCTCATCGAAAGCGATCCCGGTGTTTTCACAGAACTTATCAAAGAGTTCGGTAAAGACCACAAAAACCCCCGTTTTTCGCTTGCGAAAACCCGAATCTTTCACGTCAATTTTCCCCGTTTTTCACCCGGAAAAAAGTCGAGTCATCCGCGACACTTCTCCCCCGGGTTTTAGCTGATAGCATTTGTTGTTTTAGGGGTGAAAGGGGCCCAGGTGGAGGAGTTGTGGAGCCTCGACGACGACCAGTTCGAGAACTTGAAGTAAGCGGAAAACGGAGCCGCGCGCGGTTGCGACCTAACCTTACTTTTTTGTTTGATAACAATTGTCAATGTGTGTTTTGCAGACCGATCCACGGCTTGATTTTCTTGTTCAAGTGGGTGCAGGATGACGAACCGGCGGGGAGTATTGTGCAGGACAGTCGACTGGACAAAATTTTCTTTGCCAAACAGGTAAAATTTGTATTTTTTAGCTTAAAAAATGGGAAGTTTCTATTCGGACATGGAGTGAATATAAAAGTGGATATAAGTGAACATAAAAGTGGATATAAGTGAATATAAAAGTGGATATAAAAGTAGATAGATTGTCAAAGAACTTTTTACTTTGAACTTGATTAACTGGAAAACTTTCTTTGCGGAAATTCTTAACTTTAAAACGTTAAAGGTACACGAATTTTGATCAGATTTTGATGCAGTTTTCTTTAAAATGTTTAGAATTTAATAATGAATACATT
>JABFPB010006106.1:0-12424 GCA_022817645.1 Ceratoteleas bidentatus | reverse complement strand
GGGGGGGGGGGGGGGGGTTTGGGGGGGGGTGGGTGGGGTGGGGGGCCCCGGGCGGCGCCCGGGGGGGGGGGGGGGGGGGGGGGGGGCCCCGCGCACGTGCTTTTGGGCCACCGGGGGTGGAGGGAATATTTGATGGGTTGTGGGTTTGAGATTGAAGGTAATGGGAGATGAGAAGAAATCTGTTGGGAGAAATGTCAAGTGGCAGAGGGAAAGGGATGGAGAGGGGAAGGTGCGCCGAAAGTAGAAGCTGGAGGTCGGATGCTGTTTTCGAAGTCGCGAAAAACTAGTTAACTTTGAAGGGTAGGAAAGAAGTTAATGGTTTAAACATTGGCTTAATTGTTCGGAATGAGTGGAGCATCCGGATTAGAAATTGGAAGTGGTATGTGGGCAGTGTTTGCGGAATTCGGTTAACTAAATTTACATAATGGAAAGTAAACATACCCTAACGGAAGAGAAAAAATTGAAACGTCTGATGGACGTTCAAAATGTTGGTAAAGGTTTAGAGGACGGTTTGTTCCTTTGAAGTAGTATTAGGGCATATTTGTGGAAACATATCGTAAAAGGATATTTTAAATGCTTTTCTCTTTGAGAATATTTGCCAAAAATGTTAGATATCTTCTGATATTTTAAATTTCATAGTTTATATACATTTAAAGCGATTTTCCTGTAAATGCTCATTTTCGAAAAACTGTTTTAAACACTTTTCTCATTTATTTTAACATTTCAGTAAGGTGAACTCGCAAGACTTTAATTAGCAATGAAAATTTTATTTAAAAAATTAACTAAACTCTTGTAAACTGTACAATTTTCGAACAACTGTAAAGATATTTGATAGGAAAGTTTAATTAAAACATAACCCTTGTATATCTATATGTGCCACTTTATCAAAACTTTAACATCGAACATCTTGGGCTCCTGATTTTACAATCTGATGAAAATCTGTGCAGTTTAATGGATCAGTGTGTGAAATGTTTGATATAAAAGTTAACTAAACTGTTGATGATTTTAAGTCTACTAAGAAAGTAAATAGTTTAGTACTCTAATTTTTAGACTTGCTTAAATCTGAAACTACACTATTTAATGTCAAATTAAAAACTAAAATAAAATTGTAATCTTCCTCCACAAGAACAATTATATCTTTCAAATAAAATTGTTTATCCGAAAATAAATAGTTCCTATATATTTATTATTAAAAAACAGTTGTTTCATAAATTAATCTTCATATATTTCTACATCTACTACATCTTTATCTCTGCTTTTCATATATCCTTTCCATAAATATGCCTTGATTACTAATCTTGTATCTTAAAAACATTTCTCCAAGCACTACCTTTTATCAACCACAATTTTGATGCAATTTCCATACCCTTAAAACATCATAACTAAGACAACTTCAAAAAATCTCATTTTCCACCGAAGGATTTGCGTTTGTGGTAACAGACCAGGAATCGATGCCGTGACGTACGAGTTACGAAGCCGCAAGCTTAACCGCTCGGCCAAAGCGGCTCACAACGAGCGAAACAAAAATACAACTGTTCCAGTTTGCAAACGGTGAAATATGTGCGTCGTTTCGGCGAAACGGACTCCGTCGGGCAGATTCGCGAAAAATCAACAAATTTCGCTGGCCCGATCCGTCAGCGGCGCATGCGTCGCTTTTACAGGGTTACGGAGCTGCAGCAGATTATCGGATTCGTGCGGATGTAAATCGATCCGATACGATTTTAATCGACTTGACTAAACCTCAAATAGGATTCCGACTCCCTCTGTCAGAACCAGAATGCGGCAGGAGGAAATCAGAATGCTCGGCATTTGAGGAGAACTTTTATTTGTCGGAGGCGTATTCTGCGGTTTTGCAATGAAAAGTCGGATTAGTGAGATCTGCGGTTTCTTAAATTGGTGACATGTAGAATTTAATGATCTGACCGCATTTAAATAAAAATAGTTAAAAAGAGCACGTGTTTATCGCTTTATTTTCAGAACGATTTTCCTTGACGTATTGCCTTTTCCTTTTACCCTCAGCTCCCTGCACTTCTTTCTGGAGATGTTTCGTTGCAACAAAAAAGCTGCATCCCAACTCTTGTACTGACCGTCTACCCACTTTCACCATTTCTTGATTGGATTGAGTGAATACATCTTAAAAACTCAAGAAGCTGACTCGAACAGTTTCCTTCCAAGTCGGAACCGATTTTCTAAATATATAAAAGTATATATTTCTGCAAAAATAAATTTTCGGATGAATGCGCGGATTCCTGTTGAAAAACGATTTCACTCGGAAAGGTCCGAGTAATAAAATTGACGTAATCCGCGAGGAAACTAATAGATGTTTCTCGAAGATATACGTTTAATTTACACCGGTAAATTGTAATTCTACTTAATTTCATTTGGTTTCAATTTTGTCTAGATTTATAAATTAATATTTAATTCTCTGCCAATATTCTTTCTGCAGACTCCCTAACAGCACAAATATTTACTAAATATGAACTGGATATGTACAAAATATTGTAATATTTAGTAATTATTTTATACAAATTTAGTAAATATTTCGTACTATTAGGGCTGTTTACAATCGATCGGTATTAAAAAAATTATATTATGAACAAAAATATGAAACATAAGCACAAATCCCTCGAGTTCGGTCGTTTCTTTTATTTCGCCTCGACGATGCAAACTTGTCAGACGAAACAAACGCAAATGCCTTTTTGTGACCACTGGTTCGTATTTAAACAAATTTAAGTTATGAGAATAATATTACGAGAGGACTTTCGTTAAATAAACGTTAATATAAATATCCGAATTATTTATGGAGCAGGAGAAAATAAATTAAAAAAAAGCAAATAAATTAAAAAAAAACTCGGTAAATTAAAGTAACATCGCTGTTACTTTAATTTACCGAGTTTATTCGTTGGTTTGTTAGTTATGTGAAATGAAACATTGGTTTTATATCGCGGCATAGATACAATTTGTCGAGCGTCAAAATGAAAATACGCAAATTCAAACAACGAGGAAATAAATACTGTGAAAACAATGAAAATATAAAAAGAACGACGAAAGATTGAAATGGTGTCTAAAAATTATGAAAACACAGACTGAAACAGTCTCAAAAAACGATCTCAAAAAACATGCGCTGTCAACTGTCAAACATTTGATGAAGTAATCAGTTCAAAATTTTATTTTCAATCGATTTTATACAATAATAAATACAATTTTACAATTTCATTTTTATTGTATTTTTATTATTCGAATACTAATCATTCTTATTTCAAGTATAGTTTTTTTATTTAATTATTTACCAAGTTAATATATATATTAATTTTCTTTCTTATAAAGTTTTAACAATCACTTTTACAATATTATATCCTCTTCCACGATATTTACAGTTTTTGAATTTATAAACGATATTTTCACAATTATTCATTAACCATGTATTATTTTCTACTATTCTATTTTTTTCTGATTCACAGCTACCAACTGATTGTTTTCACATTATTTATTTCTCCGTTATTTGAATTTGTGAATTTTCGACAAATTAAAATATTACGTTTATTAACAACACCGAATAAATAAAAAAGCAAAGTAAATAACAACGTTCTCTAACGAATCGAAACGACTCTTGTAAAAAATAATAAGTTATCTACATTTTTATCTACAATTAAAGTTTCTTATTTTCTTTTATTTATGGAAGCTAAAAAGTCTTTTATTTTTAATTTTTTATTAATAAATATTATTATTTTCATTATTGTTTTTTTTTTTCAAAAATTGATTAGCCGATAATAATATGCTTATGCTGCACGAAACGCGTGATTTGTGCGAAAATCACCAGCTATCGCCATTCATTTAAGTATAGCTCCAGCTGTCGCCACCTCAGTATCGCCATTGATGAAAATGGTGATACATTGCGGCAATTATCGCCATCCCAACCATTAACCCTCATCCTGTTAAATTGAGCCTATCGTACGCGTTGGAGAGAGACGCCTGCGTGGTATCCTTGTAGCGAGAGAGGGACGTGAAAAATAACTCCACCAGATAAGGGTTAATGGGGATATCGTGTCAGCGATACTTCGATATAATGCACTGGCCATTTATATACGTATCTTTTATTAAATATGTATGGATAAACACCAACGTCACGCAGAGTCGGTAGAAAGTCAAGTAATTGAGCTTTTTACGACTAATCTATTTGAAAGGGTGCTTTTGAATTTTTATTTTAACCCTTCTCCGGTCGGATGGGGTACAATGGACCCCATTATTGACAATCAATATCAAAGATTTAAGTATCCAAAGATTTGACAGCTTCTGACTTTGCTAATTAGTACAATCTGAAATTAAAACTTATCGTAAGCCGATCATTTCTTAAAAAAATGTAAGCTTTTATTAAAAAAATTTACCTTACTTTATGCAAAACGTCATTTCTTGCGAAACACCGTAAGGATTGAAAAAATGCGATTTTTTCAACCAGAAAATACTGATTTTATATTAGTTATAACTGTAAAAAAAAATAAATAAAAATTGTATATATATTTTTATTGAGTAAATTTAGCCTGAGAAGGGTTAACAATATTTAGTCTCCTTTTATTTTAAAACATTAATATAATATAATTTTTACATTTTCACGTTAGTATTTGTGATAATAGTGTATAACTTTATAACTACCTTAATATTTTATACCAACTATAATAGAATGATAGAAGTATTTCATATCAAACTTCCGAATACTTTTACCATGATTCAATATTACAGATGTAAAGTCAGATATAATAAAAATTATAATTTTAACAAAATAAATGTCTAAAAGTTCCAGCTTAACTCTATCGAATTATGAATAATTGGAAAGGGACTTAGAACTCGACATTCAATGGCTCAAATATAGTTATTTTAATGTAACATTCCACGCAGATATAATAATTGTTACATACATATTTTACGTGCTTGAACATGATATAAAACTTTTGGAAAAACATTTACATAATAAACAGCCCTAGTATAAACGAACACATCCTTGCCACATATTCGAGCGTACATTGGCAACGTATGTAAATGTCTTACAAATATATTCTATTTCAATGAAAGATCCGTAATTGATTTGCGCATTCCTCATACGCGTGAATTCGTTTCCCTAATTCTACATGTATATCTTCCAAAACTCATTGTATAATTTACTGTTCTCAAAATTAACATTCACTTTATTTCTGTGTGCGTATCATTAAACCGGAATATTCACATTTTCCGTGTCTCTGAGTGACACTTTCCTTTTCGTCTTCGTTACAACTAATAAAGCACTCTTTTTGGTTTTGCTCCGCGAAAATATGCCTAAAACTGTTAAGTTCCATCGAACCTTTTGTTAATATAAGTCATCTAAAATCCAATCCAAATTGCTGCGTTATAACAAATTCAGAATACCTATTAGTCGAATGGTTTCGTCAATCCACCAGTGCCGAGTAAATTTGCAAAACATCTCCACATGTTGGACAAGTCGAGACAAATGAAGATTGGCGTTTAAAGTGGGACAAAACTCCCCGCTATCGGCCCAAATGGGTTAACGAATCCGATGCATTTATACATTACGCAGAGTACATATTAATATGCAATAAACGTCGCCTAAAAACGGATCTCGAATAACCGATCTATCTCGACTGAACGCAAGCTAAAACGGTTCCTGACACCATTACCTACTCGATTCCGCGAATTGCACAAAAAAAGTCGAAAACATTCGAGACGCACCTTAGACCGACTCGCGTCGAAACGTGCGACTTTCCTCAGCTTTACTGTCGTTTATTGTCTATAGTTGCAGATTTTCATCAATGGAGAGCGTGCGTTACATACTTGACACGTTGCTTTCGTTCATTGCCATCGCGAAACTATAAGTTAATATCTGATATTGCAAATATTAATGTAAACGGTAAACCTATCGACAATAACGTCTCGCTATAAATATTATGAATAATGTCTTTGGATTAAGTGTCGCAGATAAAAATACGATATTAGACCTTTAGGTTGCAATTCATATACACCAGCTATCGATTATGAAAATGTCTACTAACGCGGAAGCAAAGGGTTTGCCAAAACAAACGTCCATTTGGCAACACTTGGGTAAACGGTTAACTAATGGTCCGCGGAGCCTGGGTGCAGGCTGCGCGGAGCGAAATGAATAAAATTAAATGATATGTTGCTTTTCTTGTTAATTCGTGACCTTAAATTAAAAGAAAACGTAACTTAACAACTAAAGTAATATTAACAGCTCTACAAAAGATATGACAAATTAACGAAACTTAAATTATCGGGAGAGAAAAAAGCGAAAGAACAATGAGACGAAAGAGGGGCGAAAGTGCAAGATTTCGCCGTTTGACGGAAGTTTGCACGGAGAAATTTTATCTGCAAATGAAATCCAAGACAATCACGAAACGCTCGTGAAGACGTAAAAGATTCTCAAGCATTGCGCAACACCTATCTACACTATTTCATCGCTTCGGTGCACGAGAGCGTTTTTGTTGGAAGGCAATTTTCGCGTTATATAAATAAAGCTTTTCGAAAACACGTATGGTCATCCGTAGGCACTTATCTATCTCGATTATCTAAGACCGAAACTAAATTCTCCGTTAGGTATAGATTATTTATGCGAGTAGAATGTTTATAAAACTGTTTGGGACGGGCGTTGGTATCAAAATTACAAATGTGCGCGGCTTCTTCGTTTTCGGCAGAATTGGTTTCGGCGAAAAGTTGAATCGCAGCGTTGCTTCACGTGGTGTTCGATTTCATTTTGAACGGTACGAAGAACTTGGATTTTTGACAAAGGTGCAGAACGAAGTTGATTAGTATCGATCGCTTAGTAATGTTCAAAGAGTAAAATTGTGTATCAAATTTTTAGTGTGACTGCTTTTCGAGTCAGCGAGTATAAATATCCTGTATTATTCGCAACCGCAGTTATACATGTAAACCTTAAATCAAAGTCTGTGTATCTAAATTGTATATGTACGTTATAATTCTGTATCAGTAATGGAGTTTTAAAGATAAAGTGAGGCTAAAATGCAAGCGTTTATTACTAGCTTAGAATATGTTTTAATAGAGTTGTCAGAATAATGAAGTTTTAAAATCTGGAGGTTTCATTAGTAATGAATAATTATTCCATTAAACATTTCTCCATTTTCCAGCATATTTTCCTTTTAGGCTTCGAGTATACTTTTTAGTACGTAATGACTCAGAAAGGATAAAATGGCCTTTAAAAGTTTTAATTCATGTAAAATTAAAACGTTAAAATCCAAACCACATAAAATATTCATTCACAATGATTAGTTCACACTTAAAAATTGTGTAAAAATATATGTTTGATACAATAAATAAATAGATTTTAGTGATAAAATATTATCCGATTGTCAATAAAAATAAAATTGATACGAAAATAGTATCTTTTAGAACGTTAAAACGCCATAGAAATAAATATAAATAATATAATAAATCGTCTTACTAGTAGCAAACAAAATATTTATAAATATTTTAAGCTATATGGGACAATAGTCCTGTGGGTAAAAGTATGCCCATTTATGTAACTCCAATTAGTGTTTATATCCTAAACTAAAGTTACTCGATTAAACCAAACAATACAATAAAAACGTATGCATTTCAAATACCTGGTGACCATCTGAAATCTACACTAACATATTAATCGCAATATGAGAAAACCCAATCTTCGCCCCTGAATTATGAACAATCATAATTTCCTTAACTTATTTCAAATTTGTACCCATCCTTTTACCCCCACTCATTTTTAACCTGTCCAATAAAAGTGACTTCTCCGTAATCATATCCCATTACTGAACCTCCACCAGATTTTCCACATCCATTATCCCAACTCTATCATTTAAAACCATCCTTTAGATACACAGTACGATAATCCTCTCAGTAATAAAAATATCCGCAAGTATAAAACTATTTCTCTTCAAACGTGAACGTTTTCGTGTTCGATTCCTGGCGATTCGAGGTCGTCATCGTGACGGTCTTCTTTTCCGTGATTTTCTGCGTCATCGACTGCTTCAGCATCTTCTGTTCAAGCGAATCCTTCTCGAACCCCTTAAAAGTCGACAGTTCGCTCCCACTCGCATACTTCTTCTCCTCCTCGGTGCTTTCGTAATTCACACTCTCTTTCGGCGACATCGTGTACACCTTCGTCGTGTACGTCTCCACGCTGTCGTTTTTCGTCTCGTAGTTCTTCAGAACCTGACTCTGCGAAGTGTTCGACTTAAACGTACTCATCATACTCGGCGACATAAATCGGTCACTGCTGGACCCGTAATGTCCGTCACTGTGGTATCTTCGGTGTTCCTCTTCCTCGGAGTAAACCTTGTGTTCTTGCGAGCCGAATTTCTGCGGTTCGGGATGGCTTTCGTACGTCTCCGAGAAATGCGAGGAAGACTTCGTCACCAGTGGGACGTTTTGGGCGGTTCGGTACTTGGAGTCCTGGGGCATTTTGGAAAAGTAGTGGCAGGTGGCGCTTTTGTCAAGGCCAACGGGTTCCGAGGTGTACTTCGGAGAATGGTGTTCGGATTTTCGGTCCAGCGAGTCGTACTGATTTTCGAGGGACAATCTGTGGGAAAAATAAAGCAATGGGATGGTTAGTTTTGCGCGACGGTGAATGGGATGATGATGGGAGCATGCGCTGGATGGACCGATGATTTGGGTGTTTCGTGCGACAATTCCGGGATGCGGTCCTACATGCACTACAACGGTTCCGGTTCCGGGTTCAAAAGTACCTGTACTGGTTATTTTTCATTTTCTTCTCCAAGGTACTTTGCGTCGAGCTGACTTTTTCGGGACTGATCAGGGTTTGGCGGTCGTTAATGATTTGGTGGATGGGACTGTGTGTGTGATCCAGGTGTTCGTAGGATTGGTTGGCGGAGTGGCCTGTCGAGTGCACAGAGTGCTGGTCGTAAATTCTGGCCTCGTATTTGGGCATGTATCCCGTTTCGTGTCCACTTTGATCAGCGTCGGTGTCGGGGTCGGAGTAGTCGCCGCGATTCTTGTATTTCGCTTGTCTGATTGCTGTCAGTCGTCCCCTGGCCTCCTCCAGTTCTCTTTCGATTCGCAGTACTTCGGATCTGAAATGAGAAAGGACGTTTGGAATTCATGGGGGAAATAGTGTTAAGGCAGTTTTTTTAATGAAAAGAAATAATGATGGAATTGGGTTACTGTGAGACGTCTGTTTAATTTACCAAATTTTGTAGTGATTAAAAAAGAAACGTTAGAGTTGTAAGAAAAGGAAAGAAATTTGTGTAAATAAAAATATGTCTTTATTGCATTGAATTGTCTGAAATTGCACTAATTTTAAAGTAGTTTTTTTAATTGTTGAAATATTATGAAATTATGAATAAGATGATGGTCCTTTTATTAACATAAATTTCCATCAAACTTTACTGGGTGAACCTGAGAGAGTCAAAATGCGAACTTATATGAAATGAGTTGCATAGATATATTAGGTCCGTATTTTAATCAGACTTTGACATTTAATTTAAGATATTTAAATTTGATAATAATTTATGCACTTGACGAGACCGACATTAAACACGTTAATTTAATATGTAATATTTCACCAAATTCCAACAAATGATTCAAGTAATATTAATGAAGAATGAATACTTCTTGTTTCAAATATGAACAGTTATTAATGAGAAATCATAAAACTAAAAATAGACAGTTAGGATGAAAACCTTATTTTGGAAAATATTTGCTTTTATTTATTTACGTAGGGTTGTTGCGTTTTTTAGATTGCGAAATACTCTAATTTGTGCTAACTTCTCTTGCAGTTTCATGTGAGGTGCTATTTTAATAGCAATGTCACATTTAATTAATAATAAATAAGTTGTCTTGTTTACACATTATTAATCAGCAAGTTTAATTTTACTAATTGTCATGTTATTCTGCAAGTTTCAATTCATAATATTTTTCATATTAATATAAGCATGCATAATTACATTATATAACTATAATAATTAAAAAGAACTTTGTACCAACTCAACTTAATAAGAAATAATAACTACAAAAAACAGAATTCATAAAAAAACTTTCTACTCAAAAAATTATCCCCTTTTATTATCAACTAAACAAAATTCCCTCATTTTTCCCTCTCTTTTCCAGCACCTCAATTTCCCTGCCTTTCCCCGTTTTTTCAGCTTTCGCAACGACCCTCTTCAAAGAACCTTTTTTTCCTAAGCAACGTCAATAAACTGAGCCATTGTGCCACTCTTGCGACTTCTCTTAATTAAACTCCAGTTTAATATACCTCGCATTAATTTCCTGGGCAATGCCGCCAACCATTCGGCGATTCAACACAAGCGAACGGTCCTCTTCTTGCTGGATCGCCTGCTGTGCCGCTCGCACCAGGTTGTCCGTAGCTCGTTTAACGGCGTTGCCGGCGGCCTGCAAACGTTTCGTGCTGTCGCTTTCCGGGTCAGCTTTGACCTTGCAGGCGACCAATAGCTGCGCAGTGCTGCTGGCGACTTGTTTCGCACTGGATATCAGTTTTTCCTCGCTGCTTATGCCCTGCACCAACGCATTCGCGGATTCCACGAGACTGTGCGTCGCGGCGGCCACGAGTCTGGCGGCGGAAATCAGTCCTTCGGACCACTGGCCGTCGTCTGAGCTGGTCAACGGTTGTCGGGAGACTTTGCCATTTGCGATCAGCTCTTTCTGAGCGGCACTCGCAGCTTTTATGAGAGCGGAGGTGGCCGCTGCGATAGACTTTGCGGCCTCCAAAATCATCTCGTCGAAGTTCATGTCTTCATTGGTCTCCTGTTAAAAAGAATCAGATTATAATATGTGTGTAAGAAAAATACCTAAGTTGCCAATGAAGAATTAAATTTATAGAAATTTGAGTACAAATATGTTGGTTAAATTTAAATAAAATAGTTAGACAGGTAATCGAATATAATGAAAATCTAGGAAACATTTAAAATTATTTGAACTCAAGATTAATCAATATTATACTGAAGATCTTTTAAAGTAGAGAAGCATTATTTTTGTCAAGATATACTTATGTAATTTAAAAGATAAATATCTGACAAACTATCTAATATGCTAATTTATCTAATTTATATTGTACTAAAGAATATCCATCAAGAACACTACCCATTTTTCAACTCGTCTCACAAACCTTACCAGTTTCTTTGCTGCCTCGAAACACCACTATATTATATGTTTGATTCCTGGTCGAGCATTACTCCAACAACCAAGAATATCAAACATATCTTACAGTAATGCCCTCCTCGCTTCCTCCAATCTCTTCCCTGAAACTTTCAAACTCCCCAATCGTCCATAAATTCACCTGAATATTCCTCCTCGGTTTCAAGCTCGCCAACTTCTTCGCCGCAGCGTCGATGGACGCCGCCGCGCCCAGCAGCTCGTTTTCCGCAATAACCGTCGGGTCGTCCGGGTCGACCCAGTCCGATCCCTTCAACAGCTCCGCCACCGCCACCAGCTCCGTCACACTCTGGGCGATTTTCCGCGAGATCGGCAAAAGCGCGTGTTTGCCTTCGCCGGGTCTCGCGGAAATTTGGAGGATCGCCTGCAATAGTTCCCGGTAGTTGAGGGCCACGTCGTGGCCGACTTGCAAAGTTCTGTCCCGCAGTTCCGCCGTTTCGGCGCAGTTGTAGGCGGCGCTCTTGCAGATGCTGAGCATGTCGCTGATGGCCTTGCGACCCATGTTGGCGGCGACGATGATGTCGTCCTGTTTCGCACTGTTCCCGGCAGCGACGGCCTTCGCGGTGCAGGTGGTGATGCTTTTGGTGCAGCGCACCAGGTCTTCCGGGGTGACGTTCATCCGCTGCACTTCCGAGGTGCTGTGGGCTCGGATCTCCTGGCCGATGGCTTCGACGGTGGATTCGAGGGCGCGAGTGCCGCGGGTATGCTCGTCTTCGACGGCTTTCACGGTTTTTAGGAGGGACGTTACATTGGTGACCATGATCTGTGAAGAATAAAGGGAGGGAGTTAGGAGAGTTAGGGATTCGAGTTGAAACCTATTTATTGCATGAAAAAGCAATCAAATAATATTTATTTATTTATGTAAAATTGTCTGTGCGTCATTTTGGAATTGTAAAATACATTAGGTTTATTCAATTAAACAAAAAAAAAACAATAAAATTGATTGTAATTTGAGCTCCCACAAACTTTGGAAAATTGGGGTTTTTACAACTTTTTGTGAATTAATGATGAACAAATTATTTTTGGGAGGGTTTTCGTTATTATTAAGGGACTTAAATTCTACAAAATACCAAAAAATCAAGGTGATTAGATTAAAACTTAACAAAATAGCCATTTTCGTGGAGAGTCCCCTTAAGATAATTGAGTCGTTGGGTGCAATAATGGCTTAAAGGCATTTAGGTCGTTTTTTCGGAGAACATGATTTTTGGAAGGTACATAATGTGTAATCCCCAAAAATCAT
>JABFPB010006105.1:0-12418 GCA_022817645.1 Ceratoteleas bidentatus | reverse complement strand
ATAAAATTAATCATATTAATCTATATTTGAGTAAATTTTCATGCATTTCCTAATACATAAGTATTGTGATTGTACAACCTTAAATCCTAATGACACACAATGCAATTGACTTTTAAGTTATATCTTATTAATTACTCACTAATTCTTATCGTAAATGATTGGATTTAATTGACTAACAGTAATTAATTGCTACCTAATTTATTCAATCAATTAGTATAATCACCAATTGCAAATAACAATCTGTTTTATATTTTAGTTTTGAATGAGAATTAATTTTTTATAGAGACAGAAATTAATTTGTATTAGAATTACGAATTAACATTTCTATATAATTACAATTATTTTTCTATATAATTCAGTATCATTAAAGAAAGATAGGATTCAATATTATCCGTTTTAATATGGTTCTTAATCAGCTGTAATTCAATCCAGTTTGTAATTTGAAGAGTGAAGGATTTCACATAATATCCTTCAACCAAACCAGTAAAATGAACGTGACTGAATCTCAACTTTATCATCAAATAAATCTAATTTAATTTAATTATCTTAAAATAATGCTATTACCACGACTATTACAACATAGCTACTTTGTCTTCACTAAGATAACTTGCCATTCTTTCAATTAGTTGGATGAGATTCAATACTTTAAATTTAGTCTCTGAACGTACATTTATATATTACATTTCAATCGAACATCTTAAATCTCAAAATCATTCATTTCAACCCAAAAATTCCCAGTAAACCAAAAATTGAATTGGCCTGAAATTGGGCAATAATTGGGCAAAAAACAACCAATAATTGACCAATCAGACTGCTTTGGACAATTATTGGTCAATTTTGGGACAATGTGGTTCACTGGGTTTCTCAACAATATAAAAAAATCCTCCTTTTCAAAAATATACACTGAAATGACTTCACCAAAATTATCACGAATTCATACTACTTTGCTAACTTCCACATTTCTATCCCATTTCATCTTCCCTGCTCAATTTCACTACAATTCAACTCCAACGATTCTCATCGTCCACACACCATTCGTCTCAATTCACCCCCGCGAATCTCGCGCGTCAATTCGCAATGCTTCTATATTACATAATTATTCCACCGTTGCCGAGTGAGATGCATTCTTTCATGAGATAAACCGCCCAGAAAATGATTCCGCTGACGTCGTCGACACCGGAGTCGGCGCGAAATCCGACCCGAGTCGCGACGCCAGCGGTTTATTGTTTCGATCGGGCGGTTTAAAAAAGCCGAAGGTTAGGTCGCGAAGTCGTTACCTCGTCGGATTTCTGTCTGGCGGGACCCTGGCCCTCGTTGTCCAGCGCGAAAAACACATACGCCAGGTACACCTGCGCGCACAACGTGAAGATGCCGAAGGCGAAAAAGATGCGGTACTTCTTGAGACATAGCGAGGAGCGACCGTCCGACATCACCCGCATCACCACCATGTTTCCTCGGACTGAATCAAACGAATTCGCCGAAACAACAGCGACGAGCAGAGGTGCCAACGCCAGGCGGCGGGGGGAGGCGGAACGGGTGACAGATGAATGTCCCTGGAGATGAAACTCAGCTGTGATCTTTGTCCTTTGTTGGCTGATGGGTGAGTTGGCAACACTGGTGGGTGGGAATAAAAGTTGTGGTTGAGTGGGTGGTATGGGTGCTTTGGTGCTTTGGTGGGGAGTGGCAGCATTGTAGCGGACGTAGTGGTGTGAAAAAATGCGAAAAAAATGCGTTGGCAGGTTGGTTTGGGAATAGTTGCACATTCGGGAGATCGCCGAAAAGTAATGAGTGTAAAATTCGATAAGACTTTGTTAACCGTATGAAAAAATCTCAATTGAGTTCTCATAAGTGAAACTGACTTGACTTCTCATATGAGAACTCATATGAGATGAAAGATTTCATATGAGTTCTCATATGAGAAATCACGTCAATCTCGCATATGAGAATTGATATGAGATTTTTTATAGATAAACTTTGTGACTCGAAAAAAAAATTGGAAGAGTGCTGGAATTGGGGAATTCAGAGTTTTTAAGGCAATTACTGGAAAAGTTTGCAAATGTATTTCGCAGAATATGACAAACTCGCAATTTGAAACTGTAATGGTTTTGTGAAAAATCTGCAAAAGTCTAACAATTACTGGAAAAGTTTGGGAATGTATTGTACGGAATTTCGTAGAATTTTGCAGATTTCCAACCCCGAATAGTGCGATCTTGCGAAAAGCGATCTACGATTGTCTGAAAAAATCTGACAAATGCTGAAAATTTTGCAAGTTTGTATTCGGAAAAATACAAACTTTGTAGTTTGTATTTTTACAGACCTTTTAGTTAGTGTTCTTAGAGTTGTGTAGAGTTTTACAGAGATTTGTGGAATTTCATAATTTTGCTTGTGAGAGTTTTTCAAAGATTTTATTTATAGTTTATTAAAGATCTATAGAAGCTATAAAAATACTTCGGGAACCTGATATATAAAGTGTTTTGTTTTATGAGAGCGTTTCAAGTGTTTTCTTTTATGAATTTCGCAAATCTTATGCAAAAATCAAAATGAAAGAATCATGGTTTATTACCCCTGATTCATCGTTTGTAGACATTTATAAAGAACAATTATTCTTTTAAAAAATACTGTACGAAAGTTTAGTATTTTCGCGATAGGAAAAATGACCCAATTATAAAGTTCCATCAGAAATCATTAGATACATACACTGCTGAAAGAAAAAATGAACCACTAGAAAAATCACATAGATTATCAACATTTTAAATCGATATATTTTGGCAAATTTTGAACAAAAATTAATGAATTTTTGCAATCTGAAAACGTAGGAAGTCTCATGAATAAAGTCATGTGAGATGGGCTATTTGAACCATTCCTCTCTCTACTACACCCAGAAAAAAAGTAACTCACAAAATTTACTTTTCTTTCTGGGTGCCCATTTAGCCGAGAATCAATTAAATACAATAAGTTCCAATTACAAATGGACACAAAACCAATTAGAATAAAAATATGTAAATTGTATCAAATTGTAATTAAGTGTGACCAATGAAAAATGAGTATTTTCCAAAGCTTAATTGTAAGTAATTGTATTAAATTATAATCAAAATGGTGGCAGAATCGAAGCAGAGACTTCCAATTGGATACAATTTAATTCGATTTGCTGCCATTTTAATTTACAATTTAATACAATAACTTACAATTAATATCTGAAAAATACTCATTTCTCATTGGTCGCTATTAATTATAATTTTATACAATTTACACATTTTTATTCAAATTGGTTTTGTGTCCATTTGTAATTGGATCTTATTGTTTTTAATTGATTCTCGGCTAATGGCTACCCGTGTTGCGAGTTCCTACAAATTCCTAAATGAAGCAAGGCTTTTAGGAACTAATAGGAAATTTGAAACTGAAATTTCCAACATGTATAATGAAAATTCGTAGAACATATACGGATTTCTCAAATGTACTGGGAACTGTAATCGAAAAGTTTGCTTACAAATTTCCCAAATGAATTAGGAAATTCCGTAAATGAATTTGTTGACAGAAAAAAAATTTCTCCCGAAAGAGGAATCGAAATCGGAATCTTACGTTTCCGAAGACTTGTCCTCTAACCACTCGGTCATGAATCTTTCTTGTATACACTAAATAAAAACACTCAGTTAGCGACAGATTCGGTTTTCCCACTGTTCCGAGTTCGATTCCTCTTTCGGGAGAAAATTTTTTTTCTTTCAACAAATTCTTTTACTTTCTTTCTTAATTGATTTGGGAATTTCTTAATTGATTTGGGAAATTTGTAAGCAAACTTTTCGATTTCAGTTCCCAGTACATTAAGAAATTCCGTATATTCTACGAATTTTTATCGTACATGTTGGAAATTTTGGTTTCAAATTTCCTGTTAGTTCCTAAAAGCCTTGCTTCATTTAGGAATTTGTAGGAACTTGCAACATGGGTAAAAACAGTAAATTTGTTTACCCAGAAAAAATTTACAGGGTAAAAAATTACCCACGAGGAAATGGACATCAAAATTCTTCTTATTCATTAGCCGTAATTGAATCAAATTTGGACTCTCAAAAAGTTTAGGCATACTGGACCTAGACTGCAGGTAGAATGGGACATATTACAGTCGTAATCTGGGTCCACTTTATTTACCGAGTTCGGATCTGGGCCATCTAGACCTTCCTGGTAAAATTGGTTGTGCCAATTTGGAAAGACAAGTGTCAGTACCTGACTTGTTTGCGTAACATTTATAAAGCGGAAAACAAATAAAAACCTTGCCTCGTCGGTCCCTGGAGTTCAAGGGACACCTTTTATGAAGGTGTCCATTGAACACCTTCATAAAAAGTACAATAATACTAACACATTTTTTCGAGAACTGCATTTTTTTTCGAACAATCGCAATGCTTCCTAGTCAACCAGGTAGTTCCAGAATTGGCCAATATTTGCCCCAAAAAAGTTTGTTTATTCAATTTTGTCAAAGTTTTCCTGTGTGCCAAAACATTCTCTTTTCAAACCCACCAAATGAATCAAATATGGGATTGGCTCGAAATTGGTCAATGATTGTGCAAAAAACAACCAATTATTGGTCAATTAAACTATCTTGGGCAATTATTGGCCAGTTCTGGGACAATTTGGTTCACTAGGCAGTCATTTTAAAATTTATTCCGGCAACAACATGTTATGAGCAAATTAATACATTTAGAAACTGTTACTCAATTGGGACTACCAGGATAGCAAAATGGCGGATCTTAAGCCACTTCTCGAAAACTTCATTTACATTTTTATGTACAACTAAGTAATTAAACGTTCTTTTTTCAAGCAGATGCCGCAATTATATCCACACATATTTCAACTCTGCATATTTAGTTACTTAATTGTGCTTAAAAATATAAACGAAATTTTCGTAAAATTAACGGCTTGACACCCGCCATGTTCTGTCCGGTAAAACTCGACTATACGACAAAATTTTAAAAACTAAGAAAACTAACGAAGATAACAAACCACACGTTAGAAGAAAAACGACTGGTGGATTGGCTGTAAAGTCGAGTTTGACCTTCTATCCAATTCCCCTGTTTAAACAGAGGAAACCATTTCCTCTCAAATACCTGACCATTCAGTGCCTTGAACACATGGCGGATTCATTGCCTTACCTTTATAACTAAATCTACAGTATATAACTTAGAACATTCCTATAATACAGGAATACCCTCAATGCATTTTCTTACAGTTTTAGAATCCGTCTAAAAAACTTCCCATCAATAATTGTTATGATTCGAATATGCCAACAAAAGGAATACCCGAACCACGACTACTCCCATCTTTTCCTACCCAATATCCCAAAAAACAACAATACTCCTCATCCCCTCATCCCTTCCCCTGTCCCCCATTCCTCACAGGTCAATCTGCCCCTCAAAGACCCTCCAAATCGCCCAAAACTCTTCGTCCGAACTGCCCGCCTCTCCCCTCCCCGGCACAGCAGCGCCGCCTCGAGTGCAGCGCTGGCGCCCTCTCGCCGTCGGGACTTCGGCGATGCCGTTCGTCGCCGTCAGTCGTCTCGGTCGCGAACCGCGATCGGCAGTGCAGCTAGCTGGTGAACGTGCGGCCGTCCCGCGGCTTGGCCTCTAGTGGCGAGTGTCCCCGCGCGCCTCGCACCCCGGCGCACGCAGCATGTCCGCGCGTCGCGGCCTCTGAGCGCTCCGCGCGACACCGACGGACGATGCGCGCACGCCACCCCACGGCCTAACGCGGCACGCGCACCCAACAAAGGCGCTCGGCCGAGAGCCCGCACGCACACCCACACGGACACACGCGCGCAGCCTCCAACGACCTTCGTTTCGGCTAGGTTATTCAACCCCGAGCGTTGTTGTTGTTGTCGTCGGCGCGCACCTTCGACCGGGTGAGTTGGCGCTGTTGTTGTTGTTTTGGGCGGCCGCGCGCGGCGCTCGCAATTCGGCGCAATCGATCACGGGAACGAGGCGTCGCGATCCCACGGAAAACGGTTTGCGGGTAGTTTAGATTACCTCACCCTTATGGACGTTTGTACATAAAATAGATATATACATATAATATACGTATATTATACATGTAATGGGTATATGTGAAATTGATCTTCGGGGATTGTTATGTGGAGGAAGTTTCTGGTAGTTTCTTACTGGAATGTCAAAATCGACAGTTGAGGCCCGTTGCTAACCAGTTGTTTTATTATTTTTGTATGGAGATTACTTTATGTTACAGGGGGTATTGGAATTTTTCAACAACCTCTGATATTTATCCATCAGGTTGTTGAAGAGTTGGAATTATGGTAACTTAGGAGTAGTAACTGGGATCTCTTATTTTGAAGCGATTTTGCACAGTTTTTTTTTATTTTTATTATTATTTTATTGGGCAAACGGTTAGGTTCTGGGACATCGGGGATTTTGAGGTTATGGGTCACGTGGGCCACAGGGCCCAGTGAGGGCACCGAGAGGATAATTGGATTCGCGCGAGCTGGCACCCTGAAGGTAGCAGCTGATATTGCCGGGGATGTGTGCAATGCGTGTGCGCGTATATATAACTCGCGATACAATTAGCGACGGAGAGGAGTGATTCAGTGTAATTAACATGCTGTGCATTTTTTCCGCGGTTATGTAGTTGCAGAAGTGAGAAGATGGGAGGGGAGGGGAGAGGGAATGGTGGCTGAGGGGGATAGTTAGGGACGTAGGGGTGGGTGTTGTTTTGGTGATGGGATTTAAATGGAGAGTGGGTGGGGAGAGGTTTGGGGGTTTAGGGTGAAGTTCGTTTCGTGATGTAAGAAATGGTGTGACGAATTTGGAATGAGATTATCGGGTCTGTTTAGCAGTTATTCCGGTGGGAAGAGTAATGCGATAAGAGAATTGTTCACTGTAATACGTAATAACAAGCGGAATGATATCATATAAACAAGTATTACAGTTAAGAAAAAAATTAAAAAATCTGGTAATCAGTATCAGGGAAATACGTTGAGTTTTCATGTATGATTATCTTGGATTGGTAGCTTAAGTTATTAAAATATTTATTGTATGAAATTGCAATCATTTATTACAATAAATTGCAATAACGAGACAAAAAAATAAATTTAGTAAACTGACGACACATTTTTTAAACATTAAATAAAACAAATTATAAACAAACAATAAAAAAACATGAATAAAATTAGCAAATAAAATGCAAACACAAATGTTTGTTTACTAAATCAAAGTAAGAAAGCATGTACAGAATACCAACAATAAAAAATTACATTTTCCACCACATCAACTGCAAAAGAAGTGCAAAAAATTGTTGAAACACTTACTTGAATCGTCCAGCGAGCAGCCAGTCAACAATTTTCAATGCAATTGCACAGCGCCATTTTTCAATGTATCATTGCACTCGAATCGGATAAATTTTAATCTCCAAAGGTCATGTGTTCGCGTGTGTGCGCGCGCGCCTGCATATCCGCGCAGACATAGACGCGAAATGGGATTTCGAAGTACGCGCGACGCCAAACTAGAGCGAGAAGAAAGCGCGGCTCGCGGGGCTTTTATTACCCGGCGTCGACTTATCTAGGAAAGCGAGTGATTTTGCTCGGCTCGCGGTCGCGCCATCGCGCGCGTATATGCGTGTGTAACGATTTTTTGTCCGCGGCGGATAATGCTGGCGATAAGATCGCCGCGCTTTCGACGCCTGGAAATGGGACGAAACAAAAGCTCGGCGAAACCGAACGAAATGGTCAAATCGCCGTCTGAAAACATGAAATGCGCGATTATGTAACGCAATTGCCGATAGATATTTTTGGCGGCATTGTCAATGATGTCAGAGCGTTTGGAAATACCGTTTGCCAGTTCCCTGTAAAAATGTTTTGATTTAAGTGAATTTGAATGATGAGGATTGTGTAATTTTCAGTTGCTGAATGGATAATGGAGAATTTGAGAATTTAATTTTTTTTTCTACTTCTAGTTGAAATCTATTTGAAAGCCGGAAAACATAAACTCTAAAGTATAATTTTAGAGTTTATAAGGGATAATTTTTCAGAGGACCTTGCTGTGATGCCACTTTTTGATAAAAAATTTTTGGAAGATATTGCTGTAATACCACTTTTTTTAAATAAAAAATTTCAGAGTACCTTGCTGTGATGTCACTTTTTGATAAAAAATTTTTTTCTTTGGGAACTAATATTTCTCTGTACATGTTACCAGTTTCTATCCTAGTAGAAACAGAAATATTTTCCCAAAATATTTCAGCAAGAAATATATTCCAATTATAACAAGACTAATTATGACGAAGTGACAACAAAATTTGTAAAGTCCATTTTAATGCACAATATGGACTAAAAACCGAACTCTCTTCAAACATTGTTCTGAAGATGGCGACATACAATCACCGAAACGTCAACTATTGACTAATAAACAATTGTTTATTACAAATTGAGTCTGTGAGGTTATTATTGAGATTGTCGTTAACCAAACACAAATATTCCAATTATTTTGCAATAATTAGAACTCTATTCCAAATATATTGCAAAAATTGGGAATATATTGGGAATTTATTTTTAATACAAAATATATTGGGAATATCCCTACTTTCACTAGGATAACTTGGAATAGAAGTCAATTGAACAGATTGGATTGACAATTGTCCAATCCTTTTCTTTTCAGTTCACTTTAATCAAACCCATTATGCAGGTCGTGACCAGACGGGATCGGTCGAGATTGCGACACATTATACAAAGGACGTGATTCACGATTGCCACGGAAAAAGTCGAACGCGTTTGATAAATATTTGAGACACACGTGCGTGTAAGCAGTCGCTCGTGTCATGCACTACCTGTTGTACTTGTCATTTCAGTGACGCAACGCGTAACGAGCAACTTCGAATATTTCACGAAAGATCCGGAGTGTCGGCTTATTATAACACTTTCTATTTTAAGCCTCACGCGATTTGTAAACACTCTGAACTCAAAACAAATCGCGGTCGAAAACCCTTTCAGAACCCCCTTTCAGAAAACGTTTTGAGTTTGACTTTATTCGCAGTGATTTTCGTTTGCAAAACACTTGAACTCATCTTTTCTTTTTTTCGGTGCAATCAAATAGTCTATGCCATAACAGGTTAATTGTTTATTTATGGGGGACTTCGGCACATTTGGTAGATAATTACACCGAGAAAGTAAACAAAGAAAGCGAAGTTCCGTCGACAATTTGCACCAGATAAACATTCGCTGGACTTTATCCGCTGCTGGATCAAAGCGACAAACATAAATAACTGCAATTATTTGAGTCGCTTGTTCCGATAATGGACGATAAATAGTCAATTATTTGGAAAACAAACGCGACTGCATCCCACGTGATGACGGCTGTTTGAGTTTTTAACAAGTCGTCGCGTGTTCGGTGTAATTGAAAGAAAATAGTGAACGAAACAATGAGGGATCTCTTTTGATCTGCCAATGGGTGTCAAAGTGAATTGGAGACTTAAGTGAGGTTCAAGTTCTGATGTCAGGGAGTTAGAGTCGTTTGGTAAAAAGGATTAATGGTTATTTTACTGTAAATCGACCAGATTTTGCACTTATGGAGGACATTTTGAAAATCTTTAAATGTCTTCAAACATAATGAAATTCGCAGTTTTCCGCATTGAAAACAAAAAATTATGAAATTTGTTATGTAGACTCTCTCCCATAAGTGCAGAATCTTGTAATGGTTGATTTACGATAAAGTTATTAGTCATCATTGTTTTATTACAAATGTCACTAACTTCGCTGCAGCAAAACGTGATCCTCAGCTTAAGAGGACTTTGCAGAGTCATATAAAGTACCCTTTAGAATTTGGAAACTCAGTTGAAATGTTGGAATATGATATGGTTTGATGATGTAATTTCATTTTGATTTAGAGGCATTTCCTGGGGATGCCATTTTCGAGAAAAATTGCCAAACATTTTATCTGAGAGATTACTTTTCAGCATCTAAATTGGGTTTATTGCAAAATATGTTGTTTCATTACAACAAAAAATGACTATGAAAAAAGGTTATGAGATTGCAAATTTCTGATTAACTGAAGAAAAATCTTTTTCCACATAATCTTATTAGATTAAAATTAGGTCATTATCAAACTATTAATTAAACTATTAATTAAACTATCAGTCAAATTGCAACTAATTGCAGTAAAACAAAAAAGTACGAAAAATGGTTATGGAAATTCAAAGATGTTTCTTAATTTGGTTCTTGTATTTCCAATTGGTGTCCTTCAAATTGCAAGATTTATGATGTTTTGCAACGAATGCAACATTGATTTCTTTTCTGTGGACTTTCATATATACAGACCGAGTCAAATCTGTATTTCTCAATCAATTTCATTAATGCACTCGTTAAAACGTTTGTATTTATGACAAGTGGAATCGGATTGAGAAAGAGGAAATACCGTTTAATATTTAAATAAAGAGATGCGTGGTTATGGAAGGAGGTCAGTTATCTTCGCATTGTATGATCTTGAGATGGTTATATCACGAAGGGCTGGATATTTAGGGCACCCAGTAGAATATTCATATTCGCCTGAATAATATTGCAATTTAAGGCAACATCAATATGAATTTTTCATAATTAATCTGCATAAAAATATCTCGTAAAAGGTGTCGCGAATATGCTGAAAAACAGTATTTCGAATTAAAAATATCAGCAACTTTTGCAAAAAATACGTCTGCTTATCTTAATGAATTCGTTCACTTTGTGGAATAAGTAAAGAAAGTTATGTAAAACATTCGGAATGTGACTTTATATTGTCGAAGTTAATGAAAAAAATGCTGAGGATTTTCTTTATCTTTAGCGATATATTTTGAAGGTCAGTACAAAAACAAATGTTGCTGAAAGCCATTCTTACAAGTCTATTATTATAATCGTAACTTAACCTGAAAGCAAATGTAGATGCATAATCACGATTACAATCATTAATTTGTATTAGTTCATTCGCTATTCAAAACAATCTATAGGATATTGTTTATTGAAAACATACAAATCAACATCTGTTTGAAAGCTTTCCAATTCTAGATTCGCAAGTTGAAAATTCGAATGTGAGCTTGCTTGAATTTTCATTAAAAATTTTCACATCAAATCGTTCAAAATACTAAAATTGTTATCATGTATTCTCCTCTGAATCTTTCATGCAGCAGAATTTTTAGTTACTAAAATCCTGTTTGAGATTTCAAAATAGTAAAATAGCAAAAGAAGTAAATAAAAGTAAATAAATGTTTTTAGATGAAAAAGTATTAAAAAGTTAATTTTTCACCTAACATGTTTTTTAACCTAAACAAAAATTATTTTGAGGTTAGATGAAAAAGTATAAAAAAATGTATTTTTCACCTAACATGTTTTTTAACCTAAATAAAAATTTTGAGGTTAGGTGAAAAAGTATTAAAAAGTGTATTTTAACGTATCATGTTTTATAACCTAAAAACTTATTCTGAGGCTTTTTTAGGCTGAAAATAGCATTTTGACTAAGAATATTCGGGGTTTTCAGTGCAAGGACCTTCGGTGGGATGGGAGCAAAGGCGAGCAGCGTCGCGCAGTCAACCGGAGGCACCGGTCAGGCCTCAGCCGGCGGCAATGAGACGACGATGCAAGGCTTCTCGATCCTGCGCTCGCTCCCCGGCGGAGTGAGCGTTTTGCAGCACCCGCAGCAGTCGGCGGCGGCCCAGTCGTCGCGGGTCGCCGGCGACAGTCGGCAGCGCGCGCGCTCGATGAGCTCGGTGCCGGACCTGTCGTCCGGCGAGCAGAGCGGCGTCTCGAGCACGCTCGACGTCGGGGTCGGCCAGGCGCTCGGGCTCGCGCAGCTCGACCCCGACGACCTCGACGACGAGACCGGCCGCGTCTACGCCGCTCACAGCTTGCCTTCACACATTTGGTCGCTCAACGGTACGTTCAATGGTAAATATCGTTTCAGGTTATGTATGATGATGATGATTATTTATTCAATGATTTATTAAAAATATGTTCCTCTAAATAATTTATAAAAATGATGCAACATTGAATCCACGTTCACCATGCGGGCTATGTTGTAATAATTAATTTGACGCAAAAATAATCAATCGTTAATTGCAAATGAATATTAAAAATATGACTGAGATTCACAGAATAACATGCGACTGACGGATTTCAAGGGAACTGAAATGAATGGCGGAAAACTGTACTCAAATAATTAATGGATTTGATTAAAAGCACTTTTATGTTGTCAGAAACTTAAAAAAAATGTGATTAAGAAATAAGACATTATATTGATAAAATGACCCATTTTATATGAAATCTCCCAATTCATACGAGATCTCATGAGTTCTCATATGAGGTGAGAGATTTCATGTGATTTCTCATTTGGGATCTCACAGGGTGGCCACGCTTCTGGAAAACCTGGAAAACCGGGAAAAGTCAGGGAATTTTACCGGTCAGGGAAAAGTCAGG
>JABFPB010006104.1:0-12426 GCA_022817645.1 Ceratoteleas bidentatus | reverse complement strand
GAATTGGTTTTCATGGTAGATTACACTGTAAAATGTTACGATTCAACACAATTAACCCATTCACAAATTGTTTTCAATGGAATTTTTGCGACAGGGCAAGTTTCAAGTCTTCTTACAAACAACAAATAAGTTTCAGCTCCTTGGCATTTCTTAATATTTTCTAATATTTAAGATTCAATAATCTTAATTTAAGCAATATTTGCAAGCAATCAATTATGTTTTTTGAAAATCATTTTGAATTTGAAATAAAACAAAATATTAGACATGATCTCATAAGCTACTCTCCTTCAGTCCACCCAATTTCGATGAGCCTCACACTTGGCGCAACATGCGTAGCGATTTCCTCTACAACTGTCGCACGCAGGAGCATCATCGGTTTGGAAGTAATGCAGACAACATCGACCGCTACTACGACAAGACGATGCACGGCGACGAGGATGCCAACTCCAAGAAGGACTGCACGATAAAGCTGTTCGACAATCAGCAACAGCAGGACTTCCTGGAACAGGCAATAGCTGAGGCTATTAAGAAGAAGGGACTGATTTCGCTCACTGTCGACGAATGAAGTCCACCAGTTGATCCTGGCACAATATTCGTTGCATCCTGGGAAACCCTGCAAATCATTGCTAAGAAGAAGAAGGAAATTCAGTCAGATACTGTTGGGGTATCATCGTATCCGACATTATAATGAGACGGTTCTGATGTTCCTCAATCAATAACTTCTACAAGAAAAGTATTCGGGATATATTATTCACTGATTGATATAAGCATTGAGGAAATTGAGTAGTCTTTGAGGAGACAGTGTTTAGATAATTTATGTAAACATTTGTATCCATTTACATTGAAACGTTGGTTTTTGGTATTAGATCTTATACTACAAGTAACTAATAAATAACAATCAATGTGAAATCAGTATTTATTTATTTATTTATTTTTTTTTTTTTTTCAAAAAAATCAGCAGATTAGAACTGAAGACTTCCAATTTGATATAATCTAATTCCGTTTACTGCCATTTTCATTTACAGATTAATACAACAACTTACAATTCATTTATAGGAAACATTTGTACATTTATTTATAAAAAATACAAATGAATACAAATTGCAGAAAAAGGTTTACTTGACATTTTACTTAAAATTATGTTAATTAACAATGAACATATTTACTGTTCTGTTATCATTTTGTTAGGAATATAGGAAAGGATTGTATTATTTCTCGAGATGTAAGAGATAAGGCATTTTTGGAGAATGGCGACTGATAACAAGGGACGTTTTAAGTGCGGAATTTTTAGAATGTACTGTTGCGCTCTTGCCAGGATTTTTGTAATCACCTCGTACTGTTGATTGACAAGATGTATTTTGTAATATTTCGTGTGCAAACTTGCTTGAGGCGAGAACATGGGATTTATAGTGAAACAGTTTATGGGGAGTCATCCAATTTTAAGTTATCATATCACAACACAAAAATAGTGAAAGCATAATAGTGAGAGCTATTATATTTAAATTGATTCCAATCGATTTGAATTTCACTGAATTAGTTTTGTACCGTTGAATCAAGATGTACAATTTTTTTATGGTTTTGTGTGGACTCAAAGGAAACTTTATGTCAAAGAGTCAGGTACTTTGATGATCGATTACAAGACAGTAGCAAAATTTAAAAATATATGAAATTAGAAACAATGGTTACTGCATTGACTGAAGTGTCAAGTTTCCGAAAATGTCAAGTTTCGAAAAATGAATTCTTCGTATGACAAAGAGAATTTTTTTAAGGTAGTTACCTCACATGCGCTAGTCATCTGAACTTGAACAACTAATTCAATTTTTTATTTACGCATATGTAAAGTTTTAATACAAAAAATGTTTTTTGGGATAAATAATTAATTTAATACGTACACGGAATGATAAAGGAAAAACTTTATATAAATAATTTAATTATTCATTTGGCAACGCAATTTGCAAAGATGGGTAATGTGACAAAGTTGCAACTGACTGACAGCATAACCATGAAATTATGAAGAAATAAAAAATGTTACAACATGAGTTTTGCGTAGATCACGGACAGTCAGACAAACAATTTATAGCTATTTATTCCATATAAACAATTTATATGGAAGAAAGAATGTAATTGCGGGAACGAAAGCGCGATACTATTTATATATTTACATATTAGTATTCTTGTTTATTCGATTGCACATTTTTTAATTACGTGCGACTATCACGTTGTATCTTTTTTTCAACCTTGCAACACTATTTCTGAATCTCCATCTCGTCTTTTTCTGGTGTAAAATACATAATTTACTGATTCTATATACATCTGTCTCTTTCTATCTCATGGTGTTAAATGGCGCAATTAATTGCCAATTAATGGCAGAACTTTCTTAAAAGGTCGATGAACTATCTTTTTTTAGACAATCTAAAAGTATAAAAAATTTGCTATCAATTAGCATAAAAAGATTAATTTTATCTTGTATTTGTCCTCATGGGGTAACTACCTTCAACCATATGCTTTTCAGTTTCCTTTTTTTTCATATGCAGCACCGCCAATGATTTCTGCTGGTGCCAATAATTGCTAAGTGTCTAAGCTTTCTCTTTCTATAAACTTATACATATACAAAGATATCTGATAGACTTAATTTATAAGATTATTTATATGAATAGAGATTACTATTTTTACTAATTTAACTGATTTCCCATTATTATATGTGAACAAATTGGGGATGCTCATCAATCATTGATTTTGGTTAATATTAATGGTTAATGGTATGTCACGTATTAATTATTAATTACTTAATAGTTAATGGTATGTTAAACATTAACAATTAATTATTTTAATGATTAATGGCACGCCAACCATTAATCATTCATTTGTCTAATGGTTAATGGAGACTTGCCATTAACCACTGATTTGTCTAATGATTAATGGAGACGTACCATTACGCTGAAAAATCTCTTTTGCTTTTAGCGCATGCGTCTTTCAGGCGATCAGCACATCCCCACTCTGTGTGCTCTGATCGCAAGAGATTCATGCTCTCATCGCATGAAAATATTTGCAAACAGGGCACGCAGAGAAAAAGTCTCTGGAAAAACTGGAAAAGTCAGGGAAATTGATTCTTCAACAGTTTTGGCAACCTTGTAAAAGAAAAGTAATGGCATGTCCACCATAAACCATTAATATATTATTAGTTAATGGGATGTTAACCATTAACCATTAATTTTTGTAATATTAATGGTGTACCTTTTTGTATAAGTCCGTGCACAATTGGAAATTTTTTATTGGTTTATGGCACGTCCACATTAACCATTAATTTATTAATGGTTTAATGACATGCCAACCATTAACCATTAATTTATAAATGGCTATTTGCATGCCAACCATTAACCATTAATAAATTAGTGCCATTAACCATTAATGATTAATAGCAGACACAAATATTCCATTAACTTTGACAAAATTAATGATCAATTGTTAATGGTACATTGACGTTTGTGAGCATCCCTGGAACAAATTGTACGAAAGTGAGACAGCAATATTTAAATTATAAAAGAATCTTTCTATTTTTTGTTTGGATACAAAATTGTGATTTATGTGTTGTCACATCTCCATGTGTGATAAAATTGTGATTTTAATGACGTTCCTTTGGGAATGAAAAAAATGATGAAGATAATTCAGACATTAATTCAGAACATATTCTGTGAGAATGATTTAATTTTATCTCGACTTTAAAGTGCCATTATATTAAAACATGGTTTTATATAGCAGAATACAATATTCAAGGGACCTAGATACATGTACACAGTCCATAGTTTTTAGTTTCATCGAAATATAAATAATAATACACATAACGTGTTTAACGTTCCTACTGTATGAAACTTGAACGATACATTAAAAATAGTATTCATATCAAAAGTGTTCGTCATTAAAAAGTGTCAATGACATGTGTAAGCAACTATGTGGCATTACCATTTATTTTAACCCTTTTCTAGTTACATAAAACTTGAATAGAGATTACAAATGTTCTATGTATTTAAGAGGAGGACAAACTCGATTGTCAAATCCACATATGTCAGTAATGTAGAGATGTCCCTTTTCGCTGAATTTGTCTGTTTTTTATTTGTCTGTCTTTATTTAAGTCCACGCTGTCACTTAATTTGTGAAATTAATGTGAACAAAAATTCGAAGTGGAGGACAAAACATATGCAATCACACCGAATTTTTGTTCACATTAATCTAAAAAATTATGTGTCAGAATGGACTGATAATGAACAACCATAATCTATGAACGTTAACAAACCACGTACTTCTCATAAATAAAGACAGACAAATCAAAAACAGACAAATTCAGCGAAAAGGGACATTTCTACATTACCGACATATATAGAGTTGACAATCGAGTTTGTCCTCCTCTTAATGCATAATGTCGATTCGACATATTGCATCGACATCGAATCGATATGGAATCAACACTGCGATATGTCGATTCAATGTCGATGAAAAATTGAATCGACATTAAGCCATCGATATCGATTCGATGTTATCTGAGCGGACATTGATTCGACACCGATTCAGCATTGATTCGACACCGATTTAGCATCGATTCGACATCTGCATTGACATCGAATCAATGTCGATTTTCTGGTTGTTCCGTTAGGGTATGGTTCGTATATGGCCATATATATGTTTTATATATGGCCGTATAGGTTTCCAGCCATTGCCTATATCGCCAAATATGTTTTTGTCATTTTCATGTACGGGTCATATATGTTTCATTTTTACTAGGGTGGTGTAAAATATAAATACTTGAATTTTACAGTGTATTCTAGAATATTCCAATTTGTCTTGCGTTTAACAGTTAAAAAGTAACTGATTCACTTTTCTATATTTCTGATACAACTAACTTATCGGTTAATTGTCGACAAATTCGACTCCACCCGTTTGTCTGCCAAAATGATTAAGATGACCATCGACGTGTCCCTGAACGCGGTGGCCAACCACATGTTTGTTCGTAAACACTCTCCTCCTCGGGTCCCCCTGCCGACTCAAAGCGTTCTCTCGTCCGTAGGAATTTCGTTCAAACCGCTATCGAGAGTGCTCTTGTCTCTAATTGCCTCCGGGAGACGTTTGATAAACCTCTACGTGTGATCTTGAGTAGCGTTTGTCATTGTTGACCATGATAGATAACGAGCCACTAAACTCCCAATACCAAAGTCACCCGATACCTAACAGCTAAAGGACACCGACGTTACTTCAGCCATAAATTGAAACCACCCCATAACCTCAGCAAAATCAAAAGATTAGCCACCAACCCAATGTGACGAAGTTAACGTGAAAGAAACTGTTGTTTGGCACTCGTCCCGGATAAAAGGGAGGGGGGGGGGCAAAAGGCAGTCGGAACGACGACACATAAGAAACGCAGGAAAGATGAAAAAACATGGCATCGACCAATACTGCCTGCGGGTAGGCGAACCAAGAGCCAACCACTTATCTGCGGAAAGAACATCAGAGGAGTTCTCGGCTTGTTTGGATGGCTGGCTAGTTGGCAGCGGGCAAATAAGTGTCTGGCGCGAGAAGGACGCCGCCGCGTGGAGTGCGTGGTTTCGAGAGGGATGGTCGGACGTGTCTGCGGCGGGCCGAAGGAGGCAAATGATACCACCTTAGGCAATTTTAATTTTGCAGAAATCACTCCTAGGCTAATAAGTATAAAGAAATCTCGCTCGTCGCGACGAGTTCGGCCAGGATGCACAATATCAGCGCCACCAGCGACACCGCCCTGCAAGTAGCGGACGACGACGACAACCAATTTCGCGAGTACCCTACGCCGCCACATCTTTCTCGCTCTCTTCTTGAGCCTTTTCCGCGGGATAAGTAACAGCCTTTTTGCCACGCGAGGGTATTAACCCGAGTTCTACTCAAGAAAGCCGAATTCTGGATTTTCGCAACGACGACAGATATATTAATAGTCGTGTGAGTGCGCTTAATCGCGGTCGCGTTACGAACCTCATCGGTACGTTTAAAGTCGACGGCAAGATGGGGCCTGGGGTTTTCACGAGTGGTTTTGAAGCGCAGGCTGAGGGGCGCCCGGCAAGACGACGCGGCAAACAGGGAGTGAGCCCGGGAAGGGGTAGGAGAGACATATTTATTTGACATGCGACGCGACTGCACCCGAGTTTCATTAATTGAAGAAGATCGCGAAACGAGCACGCCAGACGCCCGCGTCGTCTCCGTCGCTCCCTTTCTACACCTCTGCCCTTTATCGCGCTCGGCCCTCTTACGCCTGCTCTTTCTTCGTCGCGCGATGGCGTTTCGATCCGCCGCCACTCCCACACGTGCTCGCGGAAACGACAAATGAGTGTTCGCCGTTTCTGACATTCGAGCATTCAAGTTCGTCTCGATCTAGGCCACCCGCAAACGCGCCTCCACCCGGCCCACCCTCATCCGGAGTCAGGCTGACGCACGAACGCGGGCATTCATATTGTATGCACGTACGTCTACAGCGGAAGAAGCGCGTGTCCTACGCGAATATGTTTGACGGATGACGGCTGATGCGAGATAGTTTAAAGAGTCACTGATTCCGGGAGTACAATTTCAAGCAAATCAAAAACGATTAAGAACGATTAGCTACCTTGATTTGTATTTCTATTTCGAAACTATAGAAACATTCCGAAATCAAAACATCGAGATGAAGTTTTGAAAAATATATGTTTATTAACCGAGGGCGTGAGCCGTCAGTGGTTATTACGACCCATGGGATGTAATTAATTCCTTCCCGCTCACCCTGGGCTGCATAATGCATTGCATTTACCTCAAGCAAACGTCCGCTCTGGACAAGTAATATACTATAACTATTTATATGTGTCAGTAATATATGCGGAAAATAATGTTGGTGCTAAACTATTATATTTCTTAGTTGGATTCAAATATATCTCACATGGAAAAAATTAGTATGGTAAAACTATGTCAGGGAGCTGACAAACTGTCAGGCAACTATCAGGCAAGGGTTTGGGAAATAAGATGGCAATGATCTGGTTAGGAGAAGGCCATATTATCGCCATAATGTTTGCCATAGTCTTGCGATACTGTTGCCAAACTTCCGCCAGTTTTGCGCTATATCGATGCCATACTGTTGTCATACTTCCACTAGTCATGTGCCATACTTTTGCCAGCTTTATGCCACACTCTCGCCACACGGCATAAATATTGCAGCGTGGTGTCATACTAAAGCTATATCGATGACGCAAGTATGGCGCGAAGCTAATCATTGTATGGCCACACTATGACATCGATGGCCCTACCCACTCACCCTAAGATGATACGGTGGACTTCTACATTCGCGCAGGCAGTCCACTCTTGGGAAAGGGTTGCAGCGTCACGGCCATGGTGGCGGCGGAAATAGCACAGCATGGCGAAAGTATGGCAACATTATGGCATCGATAAGCCTGGCAAAAATATTGCAACAGAATGACATCGATATGAAAAATGGCTGGCGGAGGTATGGCAACAGTTTGGCAAGAGTATGGCAAAAGTATGGTGACAGGATGGCGATAATATGGCTCGCGATCATGATTCCGCCTCATGATCCTGTCCTAATAATGGGTCTGATTGCTTGAAGGTTTGCCAGGTCCCTGCAATAATGTTGCCATACTTATTTTTTCCACGAAGGATGATATATCGAAGCCAGAAGGTTGAATTTTAAATCCTGCATTCAATAGAAGACTCTGAAACATCTCTGATATCCAGGTGCGACACTAAGCGGGTGTCCACTGTACGATGTTATAGTCTCTGTTAGAAATGACGTTCAAAAAAAAATTTCTGAAACTTAGATAAACATTAAGACCTACGAAGACATTAAGAACTTGATATGTAGGATTCACGACCCTTGTAGAAATATTATCCTTGAAAATCTCTGAAAAATGATCTGATAATCTCTGAAAATCTCTGAAAACCTCTCAAAATTGGGACTGCCAGAGCTTTTCAGAGAAAACTTTGAAAATCTCTGAAAAATTCTGAAAAAATTGTGACTATCAGAGATTTTCAGAGAAAACTCTGAGATTCTCTGAAAAACTTTTCAGAGGTTTTCAGAGATTTCCAGAGATTTTCAGAGGTATTCAAAGATTTTCAGAGGTTATCAGATCATTTTTCAGAGATTTTAGGCACCCTCGCCTACAGCTCGCCTTCGGGCTGCCACCTTCACCCGCGGGAATAATCGCGTACTTTCCTCCCTAGGTGCACATATACTATTAAATGGTAAGTTCTGGATGTTTAATAAACAAAAATTGTTTTTTCCTTGTTATTTCTTTATTCGTATTCGTACGCCCCTACAGTATGATAAACAACACGATTTCTGCCATAAAAATTTTTTCGCTTGAAAAACGTATATTCCACAAATATCTTGGCATAGCGAACTATCTGTGTCATTTTTAATCGTCAAACGTTTGGCTTCATTCTGATATCGAGCATGTCGTTCTGTCTAGAAATCCGAGAGCAGCTCGTCAGACATCTAAAGAGCCGTAACGCCGAATTCGTCTAGCATTTTCGTCGAACGAGCGCAATGGTCTCTGATTAAAGCCAACGAAGGTTGCCGCGTGCGTGGCACCCAGGCGGAGGAATTGGGGGGTTAGGTTGTCAGAACGAAGACGGGCATCAGTGGGGGAGGGGATGGGTCGCGCGATATCGAAGTTGGCGGAAATTTCATTTACCCCTCGTAGAGTTATCTAAGAGCAATACCGGGTGGCCTTAATGAAACATTCAGTCGCGAGAATAGCTCAGCAATCTCGAAGGGTCGGCGGCGGGTGGTGGCTGGGGGTGGACGGGTAACGCCAACTGGAGAGCAATGGGTCTGATTCCTGGCGATGCAATTGCACGTTTAAAGTGGCGTTTCCCAGTTATTTCGCCGTTCGCAACCTGACCTCGACGGTTTTCATTACATTCCGTTTAAGTTGCGCCGGAACGGGGGATCGGTCGCCCCGCGCGGAGAACCGCTGTCTTGAATTCCAGTCTTCGAACTCATTACAAAACGCAATATTGGACAAAGTTTTCAATTCGTTGGAGTAAACGAGAAGAAGTAGCAATTCATACGGTGAACCGCAGCTTTTTTGCCACGGCGCGGTAATATCTGCAAATGACTTGGATACAAAAAAGTTTTCTTGATTAAGCAATTTATTCATGGCAGCGGGGTGACGTTTTGGAAAATATTCAATGTGTCGGGGTGGCCGCACAACTGTCGCGCCGTCGTTCATCGAGAAGTGTCGATTCGTTGCGTAGTCGTCACTTCGTCTGGCGATTCGATGACGAATCAGCACTCGAAATTTTACTGCCAGTGCGCTCGCGACATCTAAACTTGGATAGTTAAAATAGTTACGTGAAGTTACAGAAACGAAGAAGGACTGCTTAATAGACACGCTTAATCATTTTGCATATAAATGAAACTCAAGCGTCGAATCGACAAATGTTTTAACTATACTTGGGATTTGCCAAGCCTATTTTCTCGTCTCCTGTGATTAAAACCCGCTCTTTCAGCTCCTTCCCCTTTACATCAGCACGCCAATATAATTATTGCTCGACATACGTTACCCAAGTGGCAAGGACCTGAACGACAAACTCCTCTGACATTTGCCCGGAGGGCCAGAATTGAAGAGCAGCCTTCGCTCGAAATTCATTCAGCGGCTCAAACTTCGAGAATCTCCAATTAGGTGGCTCCGCGACAATCTGCGAGCTTATATCGATGATCGTAACTTTTCAAGATTCATTAAGGTAGGATTCAAAATAACAACGAACACATTAGAGTCAGCTGATATTCCAAAATTAATTAATCTATAAATTAATTTTAAGAAGTAAAAACCAATATCACTGATCGTCACTCACCTGAGAAATTTACTTAATTCATAAAACACAGAGGTGTAGAAAATTTGGAGTGTCGGAAATGTTTACATCTTTGTGTTTTAATAGGATGCGTGCAATTTAATTTCCCGTGCAATCCGCGAGCGTGTGAGTCTGGCGGTCGTGCAGCCCGCGAGTGTTGAGTTTATAAGTTTTAAAAACAGAACCCTTCATAAATGTGGAAATAGGAAGAAATAGAAGGCAATTAGAAAATATAAATTTCAATCCTTTTTAAAGAAAAGCAATAGAAAGCATTGCCGTTTCTATTCACGTTTACTGTCTTCTATTTCTAGCTTTAGGTTGCATTTTTAATTTTGTTTTTAATTTTCTTGGTGAAATAGAATTCGACATGATTTCTATTGTTATTTTCATGACAGGTATTATGTACTTCGATGGACGAATGGTTAAACTGTCTGCCTGACATTCGCAAGCAAGTTCAAATCTCGATGCTGACTTAATTTTATTTCTTTTTCGCAAAAGAAATATAAAGACTTTGGAAGCAATAGAGTACATTTGATTTTAATGTCTTTTAATTTCGCCGGAAGAACTCAGGCAATAGAAACAACAATATTTCTCCTTTTATATTTTTTATATTTCTCCTTTTTTACAGGGTATTATTATTTATCATAGTCATTTAATGCATGTAGTGAAGAAATTATTTTCACACCTCACTAATCTATGAATGTTGTTTCTGAGACAACTACCAGAAATCGCTTATTCATAAAGACGTCTTTGAGTTGCAAACATGGAAAAATGAAAGTCTGATAATTGATCGCGAGTCAGCCTGTTGGTGTGACCATCGTGTTTGCTAGATGTGCTAAAACAGTTGTATCATGATTATTATCCAGCCTTTTTCCATACTAATGTCATGCATGACACATTATACTACCCTAATAGAACAAACATCCACAGTAATTATAATATATGCATACTAGGGGGGAAGAGCAGCCCCCTAAGCGCTACGCGTTCTAATCCCCCATTAAAAATTAATGTATATACAAGGGGGCTTTGCTCCCCGGCGCAGCATGCGCGCAACCCCCTTTGCATTCAATTAAGATTCTTCCAAAAAATTGGCAATTTGAGGCGTTTTAAAATTGCAAAAATAAAAACTTTTCAACGATTTTTTAAACTTTGCAACATCCTTAACGTTTTTGAAATGTGATTATTAAATAAACATATTATCCACTTTACTAAGAAATTATTACTACATTTTCAAACAAATATCCAATCTCGATGAATAAAAAAATAATTAACTCTATAGGGTACTATAGGATTCATAAGGATTGTTTAACATTTGTTCCATCCCGAGAAAAAAAAATCTGGATTACTTCATGATCATTTTTTGATCAGAAGAACGAGATCCCTTTGTGATAAGGTTTTTGAGACTTTTGTGATTATGATGGGATCATTTTGTGATCACTTTGTAATCACTGAATTAACAGGTCAGCTTGTTGAATATTCAACGGATCATTAAGTGATCCAACATTTTTTTTCTCGGGATGTCGAATACGACATCTTTCTCTTGTGTTATTCAAAAAGCGTTTTATTTTTAGCTAGATTGGAAAATTGATGTATGCAAACATCAAAATTTGCCCCGACTTCGAGATTATAACATTTTTTAATGCACGTATGTGAAAATAAAATAATGTATGAAAATGAATCTGGTCATTTACTGAAGACAATGCTTTTATTCTGCAGAGAATCTAATAGATTATATGTATCAGGTTTAAATTTTTATACTTCGACTTGACGAAGAAATCTGTATATAAAAATTATAAAAGGGCAAAAGCATACAAAATGTTGAGTAGTAAACGTTTTTTTTTCACTGCCATGCTGCAGAGTAAATTTTTTTTCCGAACCAACGTATGTTGATTCGGATGAATGTTCCGAATGCTCTATAGGGGCATCATGTTTTAAAGATTTTTATTTCCATGTTAGCATTAATATTAAAACGTCTGGTCAGAAAGTCTTCGTAGCTCAGTTGTGATGGTGTTAAGACACGCGGTTACTTATCAATTAATATGATAAAATCATATTAATTGATAAGTAACCGCGTGTCTTAACACCGCGTGCAGGCAGACAACTCAAACATTTGGCATAAACTCACACTATTCAGTGTTCACTTGAAGCTGCTTGTGTTGTCATTTGCACTCAACTTTAATGACTCCACTCCATCATTTACCTAATATTCAAGGAAACCATAAAAACCTTGAACAGGGTGGCCTGCATTGGGAAATGAAGTGTTACCTCCCAAATGACAACGCATAGGCAAGGTAGTCAACCAACAAAGTAGTCTACCAACTGAGCTACTGCTACGGTGATGTAGTACACTGTAAAAAAGGAAGTTTAATTTTAAACGAAGTTTTCAAGCATATATACTGTAAATGTCAAGTTGCACTTTACAATTCTAGTATTGATGGTTTAAGGTAGTTCCCCTATGAAGGGCCGTATATTTAGGGTGCAAAGTGAAAATATGATCATATTAATTTAATAATGTTTTATTATTTTTTCATAGTATTAATTTGATTGTTTCTTGGTTTAATAAATATGAAT
>JABFPB010006103.1:0-12429 GCA_022817645.1 Ceratoteleas bidentatus | reverse complement strand
TTCCCGCCCCCGGCAACGGGGCCCCGGGGGGGGGGGGGGGGGGGGGGGGGGGGGCGGGGGGCGAGCCGCGGCGCCCGGAGAAGCGGCAACGTTCCACGTCGAAATGCAGTCGAATTAGCAGCCCCGTAGCGCGCGCGTCGCCACGACCGTGTCCCGGCGGCCGCCATCTTGGATCGAGCGCACGACCGCCCGAGCGACACGACGAGCGCGCGGCGCGACTCCGAGCGACCTCTGCGCGGCAGTGAAGCGCGCGGCGCGCCGTTCCCCGCACCCCCGCTGTCGCGAATTTTGCACAGCCGAACCGCCCCTCCCGCCCCCCCTCTCTCCCCCCGCGTGTGCTGTGCTGGTGCGCCGGGTTGCCACCGATGCGTGTCGGCCGACCTGGTGCCGCCCGGGTTGATGTAAATGTCAACGAGGAGACGTGACGGGGTGCCGAAGTGGAGGCTCTGCTCGGGAAATTATGTGCATGGACGTTCAGGATAACGAGAAGATGGGCGACCGGAGCCTCGACGACGAGGTCCAGATCATCGAGGAGCACATCGACAAAGGTGAGCGCGAGGTTAGGAAAACGCCGCGAGCGGATGCGCGCGCCGCCGAGACACTTGGCGCCAAGACGCCGACGAGGACGCGGTCGCGCGACACATAACCTCGAAACGGGAGTGTCGGGTGAAAGGAACCCGAGGGGCTTTCGGGGGAGGTTGTTTGAGGTTAGGTGGTGCGCGACAGGCGACTCGAATTGTGTTTCGCGGATGGATTGTGTGTTTTTTTTGCAAGTCGTCGTTGTTTTGTTTTAGAAATTATGTGTGAAAATTGTTTTTAGGTTATGTGTGATTTTGTTTTTGGTTGGCTTATGTGGAAGATGTGTTATAAACATTTTTTACCTGGATACGAAAACCAAAATAGAAATCTATGGAAATTATTTCGGGTTTCTGAACATTTGGTCGTGAGTGGGTTTGAAGTTTGACCTGAGATTTCGGGACAAAAGGGATTTTGGTGCCCGTTTCGCGGGGTAAAGGGGATAGTGACGGTTGCAATGTGTCGGCGCCACATGGCGGGAAATCCGCTTGGGATGGTTCGGCTTAAAAAACACGAAAATTACGTTTCGATATTAATCAATTTGGCAAGCGATTCTTTATTTGTGGTATTTGTGAAAGAAGTTGATCAGTGGTGTTAGTGTCAGTTTATAGTGTTTGTGTTTTTAAGTTTTCATTTACGTTTTCGCTGATTTCGGTTTGAATGGCGATTTGACCCTGTGAAGCCAAGTGATAAAATGTCCTTTTTAGAAAGTAAACAAACATTTGTTTATATAAGATTGGGTTGTTATTTACTTTGTGCAAGTGAAGGTGAATGATAAGGGTTTGACTGTGTGTGAAAAACGGTGTTTTGCTTTTTTTACTTGTGTGTTGATTTGAATATTTTCATTTTTGTGCGTTTTATGAAGAGCCATCTCGTGGAAATTGCTGCTTACATGAATGTAAACAAACCTGACTGTCAAGGTCAGATTTCTTTCCTAAATTTGTTACAAACAAACCGACTTGTTTTCAGGCAGTCAAAACATTGCTTGTGCTTTTTGTGAGTTTTAAGAACACTGCTTTTAAATCGAATGATGCATTTTTTAAGAATCTCCTTTAAACAGTTATATATTTATGTGTTTATAAACTGTCAACAGCTTTAACTCATTGGTTTGTATGAAAAATATATACTTTGATTTATGAAAACTGTATACAATGAACTGTCAGAAATGTATGACTGAATTTTCATTATGACACATATTTCATTGTATGTGTACATGTATATATGTGTTTCAAGTGTATTTTGCATGACTTATTATGCTTTACAAACGGTTTATGAAATATTTATTGTTTTATAATACTTAGATGGAACTTAATAATTTCTCAGATAACAATTTTTTATTTTTATTTATGCAAAAAAATTAAGTCAAAACCTAAAACAAGATGGGTAGTAATAAAGTCAATAAAAATGGGATGTTTCCATTTTTCTTTGCCTTAGAACCCTCTTCAGTCAATAACATCAATTTTGACATATTGAGTTACAGGATCCCAAAGGACCCAGCATTACATTATTATCCTTCATAACTGTCTGGAATACTTTTTTCTGTTATTAAAAAGCCATTCAACAAAAAACCATAATATTGCTCATGCTAAAGACCATCTAAATTAACTTTTTCAGTCATGTTTAAATTTAAAGAAAATATAAATATTTTACTTAACAATACATGAGTATATAAACATGATTGTTCTATTAACAAAATATACGTATTTTCAATAAAAACCAAACATTTATAGTCAAAGGATTTTTTAATTTATTAAAAAATATAAAAAATATGCAATTTTATAAATACAACATACACTGTATACTTTGTGATTCTGATGGAAAGAAAGATAAAAATGTTGTCAAAGCATTAAATGGATTAAAAATATTTGATTGCAGTATGACAGGGATGCAATATTAATGAGCTTAGCAGAGGAGGTGCATATACCACATACAAATAATATGGCTTAAACGCTTTTATATGAATTGATCCTTTTTATTATTTAGCCACAAATTAGTCAAAAAATTATGCCATAATTAAAAGCAATTGCCAGTTCGTTATTTATTGATTTAAACCGAATCTGCATACGATTGTTAACTTTTAATTCCCGATATTTATTCATTATTTTAAATAAAAATAAGTAAGTAATCAAGAGAAAAATGTCTCTCGGTAGAATCAAATTATGGCCCATTAAGTGTATATTGACATGTATTATACGACTATATTGGGGTAAGGTAATCGAGTTCCCTTCTTCTTTAATTTAGTGATTTCATTTCCAATCAGCAAACTTTTCGGTTCTAAAAAGAAATTATTGATTGATTTAAAACTCGTACACTGTTCTTTTACACTTTTGCATTAATAAATTATGTAATTACGATCACAGAGAGTAATTATCATATACCAATATTTTAATAAAACAAAGAGGTTATAAACAAAAAGCATCAGAAAATAAACCCAGTCAATTAAGTCATTTCACAATCTTTTTTCTTATTTTATTTATTTACAGACATACAGGCAAAGTACTTTAAGTTAAAAGACATTCTACAATTCAAAAGAATATTTCACATCATTGCACAATATTATGCAATACACATAAACCAAAAATAAACTTATGCATTACATAACGCATCTGCAATCATCCGATTTCATCATTATGTTCCGATGATCCGAGAACGAATATACAATCCTAAAAATAGACCTCATTTTGTCCTGGGACGAACACGTGATCGCAGGAGCGCCCTCTACCAGAATCTTGCATCCCCTCCAGCGTTGCCAGATCTACCCGGTAACTTTACCCCGCTTTATCTTAAGTAAACCCATTAGACCGATAAGATAAAATATTTCCCTTATCTAATCTCAGTTCAAACAAGACGATTATCTCGAATGAACTCTGATCCGTTCAAAACATCGAAAACATCTCCCATTTCATCCATTAGATGTCGTCGATGTTTCGGTTATTTTCCACGCGGTTCGGCTAACCTCAAAAGCCAAAATTTTCGGGTCACCGTTCGCTTCCGGTCGACCATTTTGTCCTCACGTCGAAGTGTGTCAAGACATCGGCCGGACATGCGCAATAAGCCGGTTCGACTGCGCAGTTCCACTGCGCATGTTTCCTGCCACGCTTAGTGCGCACGTCCATTGCGCTTATATCCGATTACCAGGAAGATTGAGTGACGTGCCATAACACGCGAAAATAAAACGCTGAGTCACCCAGGTTTTTCCTCGATTAGTCATAGTCGACGGGCGCGCCGTTGCCAGGTTAGAAAGCGCGCGCTTTCGTAGATGGCGCTGGTGGGCGGCGTCTTAAATTGAAACGGAACGACTGATGTCACGGAGTTGATGATTATTGATATTGCGGGACGTTTGGGAAGGATTTAAAAGGGTTAAAGTATACAAAATAAAGGGTTTTGGCTAAAACGTTGGGTAAGGAAATGGAATTGTAAAAAGAATTGATATTAGTCAAAGAATTAATTAACAAAAGAATTATTAAAAGAATCTGTAGGCAGAATTCAACTTATCTCGAGTTTATCTATTCGAAGAAGTGTAAACTATCTTTTTAAATTGATTTTAAAGTTCCAGTGAAATTCCATTCGTCAGTTGTAATTGCTTTTTAAAGACCTCCGATTTCTAAGAATAACCTTATTTTCATAATGAATTTCATCGAAATTCGTCTTAAGGGAAGGTTGCCATATTGTATTTAATTTGTTTACTAGATCTTTTGAAATTCTTTACAAAAATGGCAATTAAAATGTTAACATTAATGGGGTTAATGTGCATCAGGGATCAAAATGGTTATTAGTCTATTTTTAGATTTTGTATGAGTAATATTTAATCCGATTGAATAATGTCTTAATTCACTGAAAAGTAAACAAAAATACAAACAAACCCTTTTTGGTCAACATCAATTTGCTCTATTCGATCTATCCAAATAATATTTTTACTATTTTTGATTCGTAAATAACCTTTTCCATTGAATATCATTGATTATTGACTTAAAATGATAAATAATGCATTTTAACAACGTTTCTACTTTAAAGGGATGATCTCTCAGTTATACATCCTCAACTGAACTGTTATTAGTTAATTATATCTTTTTCGTTATGCATTCTATCCCATTTAATTAAAGTTGCAAACACAATCCAAATATACAGTGTATAAACTAATTACCAAATGAATTTCCAATTGCGTTTTCAAAAACAATAGGTGGCGCCACAGCCTATAACAGGTGGAAACTTGTTTAAAAATCTGAAAATTAATCTTAATCGAAAATCTACCGGTTTTTAATTCTAAAAAATAACCTAAGTAACTTTTTATAAACTTTATCACGTTTATTTTGGAACATTGACCCAAAATGAAAACAAAAACTTAAATGCCCACACTGATAAGTTTTCCATTTGTCAGTTTCATAAAAAAAAGTGCAAAGAAGTAAAGTTGCTGCAAAATGTTATTACGTTTATTAATCAGTGCAGTCCACTGCCTCTAAACGAGATCGACCGACCAATTAATTCTGCTGCAGAAATTACCTGTCCAATCTCGTTATGCACTTGATACCGAACATTATACTACAAATCAAACGTCTTGTTACGTTTGTTTCTTGCGATTGTTGACACGTACAGTCGACAGACGATGGGCAATTAAAACGGTAATAATAGCTTATTACAAAAGACTCGTCCGCGTGTTTTGTCAACTTATAGTGGCACTTTGTCAACATTGGGTGAATGACCCGAACCAATCGTTAACAATCGACATTTCGGTGCAACCAACTGGAATATCCCTTCAAATCTAAGATTTCATTTTTACGTTATCTCATTTCTGCAATTTGGATTGCTTTTTGTTATTGTTTTGATTGTTGTGTTTTTTTTGTTTCGCTTATTTTTGTTATTGTTTCGATTGTTTTTGATTTTTATTGTAAAGTTTGTTGTTGTTATTGTTTTGATTTTGTTTTGTTTTGTTTTGAATTGATGTTTTTTGTTATTGTTTTTGTTGGATAGTTTTGATTATTTGTTTCCTTTTTATTAGAAGGTTTTGTGCATTTATTTTCGTATCGAATTAGTATGATTAATTGGCGGACGTATGATGTTGATACGGTCGAAATCTTCAGTCGCGAAAATTGAAATATATGTCGCGTGACGCCGAGTCGTTTGAAAAGCTCGAGTGTAACCCGAAATATGCGCTGTCAGATGCAATCGTTTTGAGCAGCCTGTAAAATAACTGTCGCAATTACGCGCACTATTCATTTCGCGTTGGTCCCTTGCACCCTTAACGGCCGATACGTTTGCATTTGTAGTCCGCGGATCAGCGACAATTGTAAATCGGCGTTGCTGTCGTCGCCAAGTTTTGTAATCGGCCGAGGTGATGAAAAAGTTTGCGCGGATATGGGTTGAGTTATTTATGGTATTTTTTTTCATTCATTTTTTAAAATTAATGACCAAATTTGAAAAAACCACTTTTTTTTGTTTTTCTAAATATAATCAGTTCTTTTACGAAAGACGTTCAATTATTTTCTTTTTCTACAGATTATTGACATTTTTTTTAATTTGTTTGTTTTTGTTTATTTTTGTTTTGTTGGAAAGTTCGAACAAATTTTAATGGAAATAAAACATGAAAAACGAAACGTAAATTGCCTGTATGTATATATATTTTTTTGCTTTAGCAAATTGTGTTTCGGTTTTGATAAACAACTAACTTAATTTTTATTTATAAATTAGTAAATAGAAAAACATACAAAAAAGCTTTTAATGGATGAAATAAATAATATGCGAAGGTCCTTAAGTAAATATTTTAGAGTAACTTTTATTTGTTTTGAACAATTGGTGTACAAATTTGAGCAGCTGTTTTTGTATGCGCATGCGCAGTCATTTTAAATCATCTTATTGTTCGATGCTCCAGAGCAACAGTTGTTTCAAATTCTTTGCCTGCGAAGTAAACAAAAATAACAAAGCCCCAAACCTAAATAAACCTAAGAACAGGTTTTATGTTTCTGAACTCTATTGTTTTGAATTCCTTTGTTTGGATACACCTAAAGACACAATGGATGACTCCATTGTTTCGATACATAAAATTTTCAATTTTACAATTTGAGGTTAAGTTTGAAATGAAAAATTAGTTGGTACAATTTGAATTAGAAGAGGTTATAACGAAGTGCCATAACACTGAACATTTTTATATATATTGAATGAAAAATTAATTCATAAATAATATACGACCAAAATTATATTTTATATTATCTGCTTACATAACCTATAACTATTAAAATTGATCTAACATAAAATTTCATGTTTATATATTGAAGGCAGTAGAAAAAAATGCAAAGAAATGGCAATGTAAATGTAATCGAAATCGAGCTTGTAAAAACGGTACACTTTATTCATAGAAAATACATTTTTCACATCGAATATTTAATTTGATATTAATTGCACGACTAATGGGTTAATGATTAATTGGAGTAATGCACTCTGTGAGTGAAAAGTGAATTAAGAAGTAATATTTTCATAATTAATATACTTTAAAATGAATTAATTCTGCTAATGAAACTTTGTTCGTGTTCGTGTAAAAAGTTACGTGTTGGGATCGATGTATTCGTAATTTGGCACTCGAATTTAGTACATGAAAAACTGAAGTAAAAAGAATGGTATTCCGGCGAAAAGCAATGGAGAACGTTTCCTAACTTTTCCTGAAATGTGATACATTTTTAACATTTTTCGCCCGAATTCGATATTCATAAAATACAATGTTATATTCAAAATAAAATCAAACTCTGGAAATTGGAAGAAGGAAAGGAAATGAGAAACGACACGTTCATTTTACTCACTGACGTACATCTCATTTAAGAATTGATGCTGTAATAAAAAATGTTAAATTCATTCAACGGATATAAAGTATTCTTTTTAGTATATTTATAATTTCACGTTTCACTTAATTTCCGATTTCTTCGTTTTACGAATTCTTTTTAATTAACTTAACTCGAGTTAAGAACATTGCATTAGAAATGTTAAAAACTATTTGAAAAGCTTTTCGAAATTCCTGTAATTTCAAAGAAAAAATCGGTTCTGGAAATACTGGAGAAAAGAAGAACTCATGTATTGCTCGCTCTGATAACTGCCACAAATTTATTTGCAATTATTCGAGAAACGAAAACTGCGGAAAATGTTCGTTCCGGAAATTGTAAACTCGGAAAATAAAATGTTTATGCAATGACAAAATGCAAAAAAAATCAAGACATTTTTCAGGTTTCCACAATTGACATATTTACCATTATGTCGGTTAAGTAAAACTGTTTAATTATTTCCATTAAACTTTTTAAAAAATTCAACATACAGTTTAAAATAAACTGATTTTAGGTTTACGATTTTAAGTATTATTAAATAACTGATAAGAAATGTGATGAACACTTGTAATAATATTGTAATTTGTAATTATAAAAATTGAAAATAGGAATGTAAAAAATTATAATTAGGGTTCGAACATGTCAAACTTTAAGCTTTTAATCAATAATTGTGAAGAGAATGAAAATGGCAATATTCACCACATCGACAAAATGTTAAATTGTTATGAAAGTCATCAAAGCATTTTTTTCATATATTTTTTAACATTCCGCGCTGTTCATCGTAACTCAATTCAGATTTATTTCTTGTTTGATCTCTCGTAATAACTTACACGAACTTTCGCGAAATTATATTTTTGGGTGGGCAATTTTTTAATATTAGTTTTGCGTATCAAACTGAGACCGATCGATAAAATAGATAGAAATAAAGCTGAAAGTTCAACCAACTTTTGATGTTGGAAATGCACAGCGGATTAAAAAATGTGGTATTTTTCTGCCTGGCAATTATTTTATTTTTAATTTCAATGCAAAACATTTTTTTTAATTAAAACATTTAAGTTTAATTCATCATCAAATGTTCATCAAACTGTTTCGAGTTTGTGAGGGAATTTTCTTAATTAAACGTCCGAAATAAATGTAATACACTTAATTTAATCAACTTTCATGAAGCTCATGTTCTACTTTCATTAAATTTTATGCGTTTAGACATTTCCCAAAAATATGAGACATTTTTATTTTTTATTTTTTATTAATACAAAAATTATGGATAAATTATACTCAAATTATTATACATAATGTTCTTTTTGAAAAAATAATTGATAAATAACTGATATAAACAAAACAGATTATAATTGATAATTAGGTTTGATTTGTATAATTATGAAATATTCACTTCTAAACTTATTTCCTGTTTGCGAATATTTGAAAGTATTCTACGCTGTACCTAAAAATTCTGTCTCTTGTCGTATTACAGTTTAATGAATATCTAATTAGCATCGTTTTAGAGCAGCGACTTCCCATTGAACATCGGACATTGTTACCAACGATTCCAACTATGTTGAAACTGGAGACAATAAATTTTCGGGCACTTCCAAAATTGTACTTTGTCGGACCTTATTTCGGTCGATTCTCATTTGATTATTTCGCGGAAGGGATCAAGGTAGAAAAATGGGCTAAAAAATTAATCCAACGATTTTCGTTGATAAAATGTTTCCAAAAGCAAAGAATTATGCGATTGTGCATTCTACGTTTTGAATTATTCATTTGCTTAATAACAGTCAAGGACATCGGATTCTAATTTCGTAGATGCAATTTGATGAATAATGATTAATGAATTAATGAAATGAACACACTGATTCGTGCAATAATTATGGTCCCCAGAATGAGATAATTCAAGGATTATTGTCGTATTTTGGAACTGTCAAAATTGTGTATTTTGAGGGGTAAATTTCAAATTTTGAATATGAACAATGGCTATTTGCAAAATAATAATTGTTAAACATTCAAATGTTTTTAAATATTATTTTTCAATTCGATTTTTGACTTTACAGCAGTAAAGAAATGTATACGAATAATAATGTTAGTTAATTAAAAATTAATGTTTCAATAAAAAAACAGTATTGAAAAAATGTTCGAAAAAAATGGTTTTTCTATTTTTTCGAGTCAACAGTGTAGAAGATACAGTAACTGCTGGAATTGGAATTATTGATCGGCTCTTAAAGTCTTTATCATTAATTTTATTATTGTTCCGCGGGTTATGGGTGTTGATTAATTTTAATGTAACCGTGATTCGATTGCCGTTCGGACATTGCTGCAATTTTTACCAATATCCCGTCGTGGAAAATAGTAAACTCGTTTCTTTATCAAATATAATTTTTGACAATTATATTTATATATAATTAAATAGCAATTGAAGGAATATGTACCAATACGATTTTTAGAATAATAATACTTAAAGTAATACTTCAATTTTTTTAATTTGAATTTTTAATTTACAATTATTGTTACTTTTTGTTTTACCTATACACGTTTTTTATTGTGTTAACATTTACATTTGGTATTGTTGGCGTAGTAGAAAATAGTGAATTTTAAAAACAAATTTAGACAATTGTATTCTAGATTCTAATAACACATTTGTTTACAAATAATGTGCAACTTTAAGTATCGAAGTAAGTTTGTGACTTGTAATTCAATTTTCCTTTCTTTTTGTGAAGACAAATTGTTTATAAAGGTTCCGCACTTTACACATAAAAAGCCCGGAACGAAAATGCGGAACGCATTCCTGACTTTTTCTCGTGGCTCCTTGTGTTTACTTTTCCTTCGTCCATTATATTGTAATTTTGCATATTTATTTTTAATTTATTTAATTTTCAATAAAACTTTCAAATTGAGTAGGATTTGATCGACGAATACAAATCTATTACATTTTCAAATATGGGGAAATCGAAATTACCAGTCATAAATACAAATATTAAAATTTTTTACTTTTTTAATTTCCCTTTTAATTAAAAAAAATTACGTAAGTTAATTAAATAAAAATAAATAAAAGAAAGTAAAAAACTACCAGAAAACTTTTATAAGAAAAATAAAAAAAATTTAATTAAAAAAGAACTTCAATTTAAAACATGATAATGTACAATTTTAACTAAAATAAAATATTAATGAACTTTTTGTTTATAAAAAATTGAAAGGTAATATCGTGAACGAAATAAACGTTCCGGTCGGGTGCGTTCGGGTAAACAGAATTTGATTTTACAGTTAATACATTTATGGTAATGTAAATAGCCGCGCAATTATCAGTGGCGTTTGTGCGAAAGTTAAAAAGTAATTTGCCCAATAAATACGGCTTTGCGCGATTCGCCAATATGACGTCGCTAATTAAAAGTTGCGAATCAACCCTTTCAATTTTAAGTTTGAAAACGCGCGAATTACCGCGTCGATTCAACAGTTACAATTCCGGATTATGAAACTAATAATCCAATGCTCAACTAATAATTCGATATTAAAGAGTTGCATTCGGCGAAATAAATCGCAGCTATAATTGCGTCCAAGTTGCGAGATATTTTTTTTGGCGCGAAATATATATTTTTTATATATTTCCATATTATAAATGGATGTTGAAATGAAACGAAGGACGAAAATGTGCGGGATTTTTTTTTGTTTACACCGACAAAATGTGTTAGTATTTATGTTTACAAAACGAAAAAAAAGTTCACTGTTTGTTCATTATTATATGAATTATAAGTTTGGTTTATTAATATTAAAAAAATTTGAAGTTAGGTTTTAGGTTAGATTTGTGTTGAGAAAATAGTTTCTCTTTTCTCTTTCCCCCACTTTATCACTCTTTCCCATTTCAATTTAATCCACAATTTTCCCCTGACCTCCCACTCCCAAGGTAACTCCAATGCAATCAAATTTTCCAACAAACCCCATTCCGGGTGACCAAAACTTTCTAAGAATCAATTTCCCTGATTTTCACAATAACACAACTTGCTTCAAAAGTCATTTTTCCATGAAAAGTTTCAACGAATTCTAATGAAATTGAATACAATACTCTCTCTTAATCATGAAACAATTCTAGCGACAGCTTTTCTCGGATTTCCAGTAATATACAGGGCCTATTTCTAATTTCATTATAAAAAAAAATTACATGTACAAAATATAAAACTACCCATTCCCAAATGCTTTGCAACGCACCCCTTTTGAACTAATTGCATTGGGCACCCTGCAATTAAATTTAGGGGTGAGCAATGGACTATCAAAGTCCATTTGAGGAAGTCCCTTAGCTTATTAGTTTTCAACATTTTCTCTTCATTTAGTCTCAGATAGATATATTTTCAACAAAATTTGTCTTAAATTATGATTCGTACGTTTTAAATTACATAAGAAATTTGAAAATTTTAAAGAAATTCCAGGGAGTTTACATTTTGTGTACCCATAAAAATATTGACGAGGAATTATTTTCTAATATTTGGTTCACTTTCACACTAATTTGCCGTTTCCGAGAAATTAGTGCGTGAATTTGCCATAAAGCACAATGCATAACCTAGAAAAATTAGCAACATCAAACATTATTTTCTCGAAAACACTGCAAATGCCAACCAAATTCTAGGACATTATTCCCAGTAATTGTTCTCAATATACGCCAAATCTGAAGTCATTGCTTAGATATAGCATTTACTTCCTATATCTAAGCAATCCCCTTCACCCAACAACTCCGACCACCGCTCTTATACTTCTCCTTTAAACCACCTTCACCATCCATTTTCCCCCGAAAAAAATGCTCAAACCCCTCTTAAAGACAAAAAACACAAGTCCGCCTTTAAATCCCGTTAACTTCACCCCCCCCCACCCCACTTTCCACCAAAACATCGATTTTCCGAACATTCCGATCGTTTCCCCGCCGCGCCCCTCCCCTCCGCCACCCCTCCGCGATTGCCGCCAAAATCGGCGTCGCCCGGACCCAGGGGTGTCTCCGCCGTCGCGCGCCTCGTGTGTCCCGGCCGCTCTCTCTCGCCGGTCTGCCAGCGCCACACGCACACGCCACTCGCAC
>JABFPB010006102.1:0-12428 GCA_022817645.1 Ceratoteleas bidentatus | reverse complement strand
TTACGGGTTAGTTTACGATGTTTTACAAAAAAAATTATTTAACCAATTTTTTTGTCATTTCCTGCGTAGGAACCTGCATAGGAACCTACGTCGGATTTTGGCGTAGGAACCTACGTTGGATCCTACGTAGGTTCCTATTGATATTGAAATTCCTATTGGTATTGAATTTCCTACTATATAGGTATTGAAATTTTCAGAATATAAAAGTCTTAGAAATTCGGTGCAAGCAAACAATTAAGTTACTAAACAACATATTACGTCAACAATTTGTGCAATTTCACGTTTAAGGTGTTATTTCATCATTACCTATCGTTGTCAATCTTGTTTTTTCGGAGTCATATTAACTATTAACCAACAAACGCATTATCGTCTGTCGTTTGTTTATTTTTTGACGGGTCGCACACCCCTACATCAATAAGCTTGATACGTAACTGCGTTTCAGCGATTTTAGCGTCACTACATTCGCAGTTTCACAAACATATTGAAACAACGCGCTATGATTGGCTGGAACCACACCTACAAGTGATTCGCCGTGCCGTACAGATAAACGGTTAAACACAATTCTTTTTGTCGTTCAATTGTTTGTACACAAATACTAATTTCGCAGCTTTTTCGGTTCCGAGGCGATTTCTGATTTTGGAATGGATAAGACCGAATGTAGAAAAAATTGGGTGGGGTTATTCGTCCAGACAAACATTCATCCAGAAACTTGTTGTGCCAACATAACGCGAAGAATGTTTGCGACAAAGCATGAAATCTGAATGCTTTCTTTTTACATGTGATCTGCATGTGCGTCGCATGGGACTCGCTTGCGAGTCACTAGTGAATTACAATGTCCGGCTCAATGCGTCAAGAATGCGACTCACACAATGATATTACGAGGAAGTCTTATCGGTGTCACGTCGGCATCACATCGATATCACATAGACTTCACATCTGAGTCGCAAGGGCGTCACATCGGATTCATAGAAGTACACACATTTTCATAAAATGCTTTCCTCGAGCTCAAAACAAAACTTTTTGACTTTGCATGGCTGTTTTCCTGGATTTTTTGCATCAGAAATTTAACAGAAATTCAGCAAAAACATTATCAAAGGTAGGCAGAAAAGTATTTTATACTATGTAATGTAAGTAACAGAGAAATGGATTACAATGAAATGGATCTTTTACTACTGGTAGCGCTTCTTATATGAGTAAACGTAATATGTTTTAGGTCCACAATCTATTGTAATGTTAACACGACTGATTTGGTTGATTTAAAAAATAAAAATATATCCTGTTAAACATCACATATATTTCTCTGAACTTCTGTATCGTCTCATACACATTTAAAATCACACATGTATTTTAATCCAAAATCACACATCGCTTAAAGTTAGCAATAAATCTATTGACATTTTAATTTAAAATTTGTGTAAGTAATTATAAGTACATAACAACAATCAATTAAATAATATCTACTACAAATAAATGCAAGTTATGCAATAAATTTTTATAAAAATCATCGTCGGTAGCATAAATCGGGAAGTGTTGAAATATTTACAATTTAAGTACTCAATTTCGACATGTATCTACATTTAGGGGAAACACCACTTTGAACCAATAAACGTTTAACCAATTAAATCACCTAATTAGAAATATATAATACAAACAGACAATTCATTCTTATATGTGGACTTCAACTAGTATACTAAGATCACATTGTAACCTTTTATTTTGTTAATATTTGTTAATTTGACCAAATATTTTTAAAACAAATCATTTTTTTGAGTCTGTGTATTATTGCCGCATTGAACTAGCAAATATTGTGACAAAAAACCAACTGTTTTACTACTGGTATAAGGATAGAAATAAAAACTCCATATTACTATACCCGTTTAATCACGCAGAAATTTCATTTGCTAAAGAACGGTGTTTCCCCTTATAAAACGTGCATTTCATTTAGTAGTACAAATATACATTTTAAAATTTATATTTGACAGTAACTTCATCAGCCTTTCTGACTTTACAAGATAATATTAATCCAACATATACGATAATTTGATTTGCTGTCATAATTTACAACTTGTCCATGTACATTGCCTTAATCCTAACGGTAAATAAAAACTTTCAGTTTTATATACACGATTCTTTTTACAGTAAGTAATATGGCATTAAAGTAGTTAATCCGTCATATTCACTAGAGTACTTCACTGGCGAAATTTTGTTTAAATGATTGATAAACTTACTCTCCTTTAAGTTTCATGAATTTAGAGGGACTCTCCACGCAAAAATGACATTTTTGGACACTTTTTCACATTATTGTTTGTAGCTTTTGTTTAGTGATAGTTATTAAAAATCCAACTATAAATTGTATTACCCTCATAATGGCGTTAAAAACAATACAGTTGTTTGACCCGTACAATTGACCCGTTCTACGATACCGAGGCTGAGCAGAAGGATTTGAAGGTCGAGGAGGACGCGAAGAAGATCAAACAGAGGCAGATTTATGTGAAGAGGGTGATTGTGCATCCTTCGTTCCATAATATCAATTATACTGACACCGAGAAACTGATGCAGACGATGAAACAGGGCGCGACGGTGGTGAGACCCAGCAGCAAGGGAGCTGACCATTTGACAGTCATATGGAAGGTTGCGGAAAATATCCACCAGCTGATGTCAGGGAGGAGGGGAAGGAGAATACCTTTTCTTTGGGTCAATGTCTTTAGATTGGGAACGAGGAGTTTGAAGATCTGGATGAAATTATTGCAAGACATGTGAATCCTATGGTGGCTTATGCTTCCGAGTTGATGGACTACAAGCACTTCAAGCCGAATGTTGAGGGATATAAGGTGGGATGTTGAAATTTGTTAAACTTCAAATTTTAAATTGAAATATCTTAAAACTCAGATCAAAATCAATTCTGTTGAAAACTGGCCAACTTGCGGCTATTTAAAATTATCCAAAATTAGGCCGCCTGACCTCTTCTGCTGGTTCAAGATGGTCAAAGTGATTGGATTAAAACTGACGAAAATAGCCATTTTCGTGGAGAGTCTCCTTAAGTACTGATTTACTGACATCGTTTTCGAGTTCTTTCGAAATTGGATAAGTACAATCCTTAAGTACTGATTTACTGACATCGTTTTCGAGTTCCTTCGAAATTGGATAAGTACAAATTCTTAAGTTTCAATTGCCATGTTTTAGTTACCGTTCAGCTCATATTGCTAATTCTAATTTTTACTTTATTTTCTGTACCGACGGAGTAACTACTTTAAAAAATTAAACGAATTTAAATAATGAACTTTCAATTTTAAGTGTCATGTATGAATAACTTAGAAGACGACATTTGAGTATTATAAAAACCTATTAAGCGCAATTAAATTAAGTTCACTTGTTGGTAAATTAAATATTACTATTATGAAAATTGCAATAAATACCTACTGTCATCGGAGATATTAAAATATTTATAAACAATTTTCTTAAAACGGCGAATTCATGCCTAGTTTTGTTCCAAATTCAAGTCGAGCTCTTTTTTGGTACCTAACGTTCATCCTGAAATACATTTAATGTTTATTAATTAATAAAATTAATCAGTGGCATTTTGAGAGACACCTATTTTCTTTTTCTTTTCATATCTTTCTTTAATATTTTTAAAACTCACTTGATCTCCTGCCATTTTATTAACTCGTTCAATATAAAGACTAATGGAATTGACATCAGGAAGTACAAAATTATGTGAAATGGAAAATCACTGATAGGTGGAACATCACTGAGCCAAAATAAACTGAAGACGTTGGCTGAGAAAGTGATCTGTGCGAATATTCTGCAAAAAGTACATTAATTACATTTCTAATTAACAACACAAAAGTTCGTCTACAGTATTCGAACTTGTAAACTTACATTAGAAGAGCGCAAAAAGTCCAAATCCAGTTACTAAATGGATGCTTTTTTACAATTGGGTACTCCCTATGGACGAAAGATACGGATATGACAACTGAAACAAAATCCTATTAATGAAGATATTTTCGAACGTGATGTGAAATATCTGTTGTACGTCTGGTTCAGTTATTCAAATTTGATGATTTGATGAAAGATTAATTTTCCATAATTACCGAAATGTAGAACTAGTAACATAAGAGCGATATGTTGAATGATGAGAATGACGTCGGACTTTAAATCCCATCCTCCCCACACGTCATTTGATTCAATGCCTGGGTAAACGTAAAAGCATTGAGCTCCAGATTTCGTATAAGCTGAACATAGTACCAGTAATATGACTCCTTGACATAGTACAATAGTAAGAACAGTGGGGAAGAACTTTGTACCGTAACACCATAGAATCAATAAGGCTACCTGAAAACGTGACGAAATATTTTGTTTGTACAGAAAGTACTCACTTTCCGCCCTCTCGGACGGGCGGAAAATTCTTATTTTCTTCCTTAGTTGCAGTTTTCTAAATATTTCTGTTGAAAGAAGTAAACTTCCGTAATTGATTCATTAAATTTTCTCACTTTCAAATAATCTTTTAATCATAGGAAGTCGAACATTTGAAAAGTATTGGGCAGAAGAAGTTCATGAATCAACTTGGAACGATAATTTATTGTTGTGGTGTCAATAATTTAAAACACCGTAACTCCGTGGCAGCAAAACTTCGACATCATCTTAACTATGAAGTTTGATTCAAGATGATATAAATTATGATATATAACTTAATTTAGTACAACGAGAGCTTCCGTAGATCTACTATACTATGTTTATTTTAATCAAAATAAATTCTTTGAATCATAAGCTTTCCGAAACTGTAATAAAAATCAGGACTTACGGGCCTAATTTGCAAGAAAAATTAATTTAAAGTATGCTTCGTAAGCAACTTTACAAAGACTCTTATGGAGTAGGTTGTTGGCTACTTTTATTAAAAAATATACCACCCAAAGTATTAAGATATTGTCGAAAAATTGATATATTATAGATAAAGCTTTGTAGAATACGTTACTGTAAAGAAAAAATATTGTTACGGGATAAATAAAAGAAATATTCCAATGTAAATGTACAATTCGCAATAGCTCACAATGTGTTAGACAAGAGACAGGGACAGTACGGCTTGGGTCAAACTGTTACTAATGTCGAACTTTACCTTGTTAAACAACTAAAAAAATGAACAAGTGAAATGATTAATGAGACTCGAAAAATCGAATTGATGAAGTTTCCTTCAGTTTTAGCCGATTTATTTGAATTTTAAAATATTTTACTATTTAGCTGCTAATTTGACTTCTATAAAACTCAGTTTCTGTTAAACATATATTCAGGTTCATCTAAATCTATTATCTGATTCTGGCGAAACGTGTTAGGAAAATTTATTTGATTAAATCAGGTATACAGTTTACTTGTACACAAAGCAGTTTATCTGAATCAAGTAAAAATTTGCTAGTAACAGCTCAATTTTTTCTGTGTGGAGTTGGGGGCTAATGAGGTTCTGGAAGGATCTGTTTTATGGTTTCGCATTTAAGAAAATGAGTAGGAAAGCGTCTTGATTAAAAAGTGAAGCGAAAATTTTAATGAAATCCGCTGATAGAATGTGAAGAAAAATATTTATTAAATTCTTTGGATTCGAAGCAAAAGTTAATGAATGGATTTGACTGTGGTCTAGTAATGAATGTAATAAAGTATCGAGAAAAATCGAAGAATAAGATACTAGGTTTCGGAGAATTTGTCCGGATTAAATCATAACTTTTAGTAATAATGACATCATCATTTCATCGTTGGCACATTGATTAACCCTTTAACGGCCCAAAGTCACGTATCGCTGCGAAATTACATGGCAATTGGTGGTATTGCGCCGTTAAAGGGTTAATAAGTGAAAAATAATGACGTTTCAAAGGATCCATGTATTTTACGTTAACTTTAATATTTTTTTTCACGATAACAGCGAGGATTTTCTTGTAGTTGTGGCTTTCTTGCTTGAAATTTGTTGCTTTACAACATATACATTTTTGAAAATATTCTCATTATGAATGAGATCCTACAGGAACCTCCTTAAAGAATAACTACTCAGTTTCCAGTATTAGTATGAAACATGTAAAAATGTACAATAAAAAAAAGCTTTTAAAAGTTAGTTTACTATTATTAGTTCCTGGGTTTATGAGCATCTTACGACCTAGCAGTTCTGGCGATAGGATTAATGTATACAATGTGTGATTTTACGCACTGTTTTTACACTTTGCGCACGATTTTTTCACTCTGCGCATGGTTCTTTTTCTTTATGCATGGGTTTTACTTTATGCACGGTTTATTTATATTGTAAGCAAAGTGGTATATATAATAATATACATACCACTTTGCGGAAGAAATGGTCCATGAAAAAAGGTCCATTTTCGGGAAAGTTGGACAGAAATTTTTTTTCGCTACAAGGATGCTTGTGCTCGCGCGGTGAACATTTTTCAACGTATCAAAAGATGCTATTTAATATTGATCATGAAAAAATAATTGGTATATGTTTGTCAGAAAATGTCAAACAAATGTGAGATAATTTAGTTTGTTCATGTTGTCATCGTATGAAAATAAAATATTTAATTTTCCTTCACGGAAAGGCCGACTGAAAGGTTTCATTAAAAGGGATAGATTTTGTTATATAAATTGAAATATATAACTGAATTCTTATAAGTGAACTCAGAGATAACGCAATTAGTATTTTTATTGTTTCCCATATCTGTGGATGAGAACGAAAACTAGTTAAGACTTTTTTATGTAAGTTTCGTTGAAAATATGTTTTTAATTTAATTTATCTTCAATCAAGTATTTGAATGTCTATATTCAAAGAAATCGCTAAAAGTTATTTAGCAAAACATTTGGAAAAAAAATCAAATTCCAATGATAAATGTCTTTACGTTACTTTTAACTCAAAATTAACAATGTGTTAGCTGGCTTTGGCTTCCGCCCAGAGATAAATGTGCGTAAAATTAGAACTGGTTTTTAAAGTGATGCTCTAAATTAATTAAAAAACACGTAATACATATTTTACAAGAACTATGCTAATTTTATTTTATTTTCCACCGTTCAAAGCCAAGTTTTCGTCTTGTACTGTTTGAATTTCATTTTATATATTGAAAATTGTTTGAAATGTAGTTCGAGAGTTGAGAATGAGAATTTCATATTCAAGAAACCGTTTCAGATTTAAGTCCTACAATTTCCAGATCAGTGGAATAAAAAGTAGAATAGTCATCTTCAATTCTTCATATGATATTTATTATTGATCCTTAGTTTTGTTAGTTTCTGTGTTATTGGTTTCCTTCTACTTGCTCTTTCTTTATCCGCCTCGTTTTTCCACAATTCGTTGGTTTCCCCTATTTCTTTCAAAAAAGGCACACTTCTTCTGTTTCTTAAACCCATAATTATTCTCAAATTATTGCACTGTTTCAACATCAGATACCCATTTCATAACTTAAGATTTGATTTACAAAATGTTATGTCTCCAGGTATAACGGACCCCGACATACCACCCCCCTTGCCGAAGAAGCAGAGCAACAAGCAAGGTTTGACCGTCTCAAGGGCGTACTGCGAGTCGGCCAGTCCCATCAACGATGGCGAAATGAGTCCACTGAAGCGGATGTGGACCTGTCGGCAGTGCTCGTACGCGTACAATCCGCTCTGGTCCAGCGGTTGCGACATCTGCGACTCTTCCCAGTCGCCACCGTCGCTCACCCAGCCTAGCTTAATTACTGTTACCAAAGACTATCGGAACCACATCCATTCGCCTATAGTGGTTTCGAAGGATAGCGTACGCTATATACCCCAAAAGGTTCCATTACTTTTTCAAAACATTACTGAAATAAGTTTATTTCATTCGTTCATTTTTAACAGAATTTATTTAGTTGAACAATTAAACAATTGGTAACAAATCAGTAAAAATATCATGTTTTCGTTCAATTTTCTATAGTTCAAATTTTGCCACTAGATGTCACTATTATCTTAAATATCAACAAAAAAATCACTCTTTTACAATTACTTTGCTCAACTTCTCAGGAAAAGCGATTCGTATTTTTAAAAAACTGATAACTAATTTTATTAATTTTACATTCAACCGCTTTGACAGCCGAGAGCTAAGCCCATTAAAAATACAACGATGCTGAAATCAGCTAATTGCCAGTTTTTCCCTCAGAGCGCCACCCTGGCGACAGCCGAGTCCGACCTGGACGACCCCCTGGAGCCATCTAGCGGCTGGACCTGTCGCAAGTGCACGCTGCTGAATGCCAGCACGCGCGCCACCTGCGAGGCCTGCGGCGGGTCGAAGCTGCGCAGCATCATGCACCTGGAAGACCCGACGCTGCGCAAAGGCGAGTGCTGGGTCTGTCCGTCGTGCACTCTGCGCAACCCGCTGACGGCGCAGAACTGCAACGCCTGCAAAGCCGTCGCGGACTTCCCGGAGCCGCAGCGGTTCTTCGGGCAACGCATCCCGAGTCCGCGCTCTCCGTGCTCGACCGCACTGCACCCGAAGGTCGTGACCCCGCGACACCGCAACTCCGTGCGGAGAAACCATTCCAATTTGGGCGACCGCCGATACTCGAAGGCTAAAAGCTCTTCTCATGTAGGATCGATTTTTTTGAAATCAGAAAGAAAAGAAATTGAGAATAGCGAAATCCTTTGGCGGAATGAGTCTTATAAATCATTGTCTTTGTAATTTAAAAACTTGTAATTTCACACTGATTGTGTAAATGTACAGATCATACTGTGGGGTTTTATAGTTTTATATAATGTGGGTTTAATTTTTTGTAACACTTTACTTTAGGGGTATATTTGGCTGTTATTACTTTTACTTTCGTGAAAATCCGCTTATTTCGCTGGTCTCGAAATTAGGTACGTGCTTGGATGGTTTGTTGATTGAAACTTGTATTTCAGTGGCAATGCAAGCTATGCACGTATGAGAACAAGAGTTCGAACGGCATTTGCGAGATGTGCCAGAGCTCGAAGAGTCTGTCACAGACGCCGGGAGACCGGCCGAGACTGACTGAGATGAACAGCACGACGCTCAGGATACAGCGCCAGGAGAGCGTGGTTATGGAGAATTTGCGGCAGCTCGAAGAGAGAGAGGCTTTGGAGAAGTGGGAGCGAATAGTCAGATATTGTAAAGAAGTATGTGTTCTATCAGCATAGGATATTTTAATTATAGATTAGGCTTGTAAATCATCCGAAACAAATTCATCTTGATTTAAATCCTCATTTTTTCTTGGATTTAAATTTTAATCCTGACAATCCCTTCCCACGTACTAATCTCCAGATACTTTACTTATCCAGACAAACGAACCATTCGTCGACGACTCGTTTCCCCCAGCGCCTAAGTCCCTCTACTACAACCCATCCGAGACGAAAGACAACCACGTGGTCCAGTGGCGACGACCGCACCAGATCAGCGTGGACTCAATCGTCGATTCGAAGCTGCCGTGGGCTGTGTTCCGAACGCCGCTGCCCTCGGATATTTCCCAGGGTGTGCTCGGAAACTGCTGGCTGTTGTCTGCCCTGGCTGTTTTGGCCGAGAGCGACGAGCTGGTCAGGAGGGTGCTCGTGATGCGCGAGACTTGTCCCGAGGGGGCGTATCAAGTCAGGCTGTGCAAAGACGGAAAGTGGACCACTGTTTTGGTGGACGATCTGCTTCCGTGTGATAAAAGAGGTCACCTGGTTTATTCTCAGGTGAAATCCCTTACAGATACTTGGATGGAAGAATGCATTTTATTTTTCGTTAAATACGATTTTTGATTATTTAACTATTACTTTTGATTATTTAGCTATTACAGTATGTTTTTTTATTATATTTTATTATAGGCTAAGAGAAAACAGCTGTGGGTGCCTCTGATCGAAAAAGCCGTGGCGAAAATTCACGGGTGCTACGAAGCTTTGGTTTCCGGCCGAGCAATCGAAGGTTTAGCCACGTTAACTGGAGCTCCGTGTGAAAGTGTACCTCTGCAGCCATCAGCTCTGCCCAGCGAAGACGAGCTGGATAAAGACCTCATCTGGGCACAACTGCTGTCTTCGAGACAGGCCATGTTCTTAATGGGTGCAAGTTGTGGCGGGGGTAACATGAAAGTCGATGAGGAGGAGTATCAGAGGAAGGGACTGCGGCCCCGGTAAATTATGATAACATGAAGTCGAAATTTAAACTGGGGACAAAAATTTGATCCGAAGTTAGGGATATTTTAATATTCGAAGTTCGGGAGAAGTTCAAAGGATTCAAAATGCAAATATTTTGGAATTGTTAAAAATTAAATGGTAGAGATTTTGAACTTTTAATGCAAATGAAAAATTCATATTTTGTTTCAGACACGCTTATTCCGTTCTTGACGTCAGAGACGTCCAGGTAAATACACCATTTCTTAAGATATACATCGTAATCCTTATTTAATCCTCAGTGAAATAAAATTATCTTGAAAACATTACATGGCAAGACAAACATGATCTCTTTTTAGGGAATAAGATTGCTACGTCTACGCAACCCTTGGGGCCACTACAGTTGGAAGGGTGACTGGTCTGATGATAGTCCTATTTGGACCCCTCAATTACGCGAGATGTTGATGCCCCACGGCGCATCGGATGGGGTGTTTTGGATATCTTTTGACGACGTCCTCAAGTACTTTGACTGCATTGATATATGCAAAACGAGGGTCGGTTGGAGCGAGGTGCGATTGCGTGGCACACTGCCGCCTCTTTCGTCTCTCAGACACCTGTCCTGTGTTCTACTCACGGTCCTCGAACCCACGGAAACCGAGTTTACACTGTTTCAGGAGGGTCAAAGGTGACAATTATTTTCAACTGGAATCAAAGATTTAATTAATAATTCCACTTATTCTTCACTCTGTTGAAAAATACTATTACACTACATTAAAATACTCTATGGAAAATGCCATAGAAATTATTAAATTTCCTGTATTGGGATATGACATACTTCAATACGCCATCTGGATTGGAACAATTTTCACCATATTTTTTATTTTGCCCAGTAACTATCAATTCAAACAAACTTCATTATTAGAACATATAAGAATTTTTCAACAGGACATCCACTAATACTCAATTCATTTGGTTATAGAAATTCCGAAAAATCGCAACGTTCGCAGTTGGACTTGTGTGTAGTCGTGTTTCGAACTCGATCACCAGCGGCGCCCGAAGTGGGCCGCCTGGTGGAACACAGCAAGCGTCAGGTACGTGGTTTTGTAGGCTGTCACAAAATGCTGGAGCGCGATTTGTACATTGTGGTGTGCCTCGCGTTCAACCACTGGCACACCGGCATGGAGGACACGTCCAGCTACCCTGAGTACGTCCTGGCCATCCACAGCTCCAAGCGCCTGCTAGTCGAACAAATTTCACCACCTGCATTTGTTCTGGCCGATGCCATCATCAGCTTGACGCTGGCTAAAGGCCAACGCCACGAAGTGAGTGGTTGACTTAGGTCTCATTCCTTGTTTGCAGAGTTTCCATTTCAGGGACTCAGGTTAATATTCCCCTCTTGAGAAGCAGTGGCTTTGCTACTCAACGATTTTGGCTTTAAGGGGAGGAAAACGGTTTTGAAAACGGTTAAAATGTAGGTCTTTTTGGGGATTTTGTTTTTAGTGCTCAAAAGACTGATTACCTTGAAACATTTTCTAATTTTTTTATAACTTTTGCGCATACAATCCGGTGAGAAATTCAGATAAGATAAACATAGTGTAATCGCTCCAAAGTTGGCAACGCTGATAAGATTAAAGATCGAGTAAGCACTCCAAATGTTATAATTTATTTAGATACTTTTTAGATAATTAGATAAAATACTATGTACACTGTTTTCCTTTTCACTTTGACAGACTTAAGCCTGACCAGTCCCGTTGAAAAATATTAGTATCTATTAGTATCTATAAGTGTGAATGTGGCTTCTGTCCGACAAAACACTAAATTTATATGTATTTTTGTATTGACAAATCAATGTCTATATGGAAATACATATAAATTCCATCAATTCCTGTTAGAAACTGTTGGTCTGTGGTTTTTGTCCACTTGTCCTATAACTATTTCAAAGTTTCTAATTGTTTTTATAAGTATTTTTTAACAGGGATACAACAATAGTGGGAAGAAGTATGAAGAATGCAACGTTTACCTGACTTATTGGAGGTTTACGGTCTATGCAGTGTTCTATGCAGCATTCTATTGGATCTTGCAAAGATGCTTTACAGGATCCAATAGAATGCTGCATAGAACACTGCATAGGAGCTCACTGTTAACCTTCATTAATCATTTCTATAATAATATTCATAACTAAAAAAGATTGAAGATTGAAGATTTAATAAAACCCGACAGAATTTTGCATACAGAAGTCATCATCCCTGGTGAAACAAAACATACAGGTAACCCCCATACAACGCGGTACTTCTACAACGCGGATTCGCTCTAACGCGGTTTCGGAATTGAGACCATAATTCGTATAGCGCGGA
>JABFPB010006101.1:0-12430 GCA_022817645.1 Ceratoteleas bidentatus | reverse complement strand
TTATTAGAACCCTAAAAGTACGCCCCTTCGTGACTCTACATCCTTAAATTGAAAAAAAAGTGATCGACGAGTTAGTTTATCGCGAAATTTTATTAACAAAGATTGAAACTGAGATAAATAAGTGATTAAAATCATTTATATAATATTATATCATTACATCACGATAAAAATAAATATAACATGAAGCGACGGAATATCGTGAAGATTCCTAAGATACGACATCTTAAGAGCTTTAAACTACTAAAAAGAGTAAACCGTTTAGACATTCTATGTCATTTTTATAGTGGATTTGTATCCATGCTATAAGCGTAAACGTTCAACATGCAAAACATTTTGAAAACTAACAAATCTGACTAGCAAAGTGACAAAGTTTGCTAGTCAGATATGTTATTCACTGTAAAAGAAAGTTTTACAGTTGGCTGGAACTTTCATCACAAATGACATAATATTTCGTCATAAAATGATGAAACTGTAACAGAAATGTTAATCACCATCATAGCAGAATTGGCATCATCAAATCATTTCGACTTGAAGACAAATGGATATGAAAAATGACTAATATCTGAAATTGCTCTCTCTCCATAAAATCCAATGAAATAATTTGCCGCTTTACAAACAATCACCTCAGCTAGCGAATCCGTCTAAAATAACATTCACTTCCCGCTAGCTTTCGACAAACAAATCGCCCCAACTCAATTAAAATCCGCGTATTTCAAGTTATCGATATCGCTATCTTAAGGACGTTTCCTCCGAAATGACAAGCCGTTGAAATATTTACACGCCGGGATGAAAATTCGCGTAAACAAAGCGCGAATTTCGTTTCGACAAACGAAAAAAATACGGAAAAAACTGTTCGCGTCCGAATCGCTCGATCGCGCGTGTAAAAATAACGCCTTTATGACGGGCGAAAAAATGCAAAAGACGTCCGGACGGTGTCTGGGTGTACAATGGCAGCGCGACGTTAATTAACTCATCTTTTTTTCCACGTAAATTTACAGCGCGCGTCGTCTGGCACTTTAATAAGAGCTAGCCAATATCGAATTACCCAAATAACTCGGATCCTGAAGTAACTCATTTAATTTGCGACGGCGTCGGACGCCGGAATGTCCTGATTCTGTCAATTCCCGTCAGGCGATTTAAATATACATATTATCCAGTTATTGTAATTAAATATGTAGCCCGGATACATATTAAATTTTCGAGACTTATCGATTTCAAATAGTGCGCACACTAATGCTCCACTGGACGTTTATATCAAGTCATAATAATCAATGGATATAGGTTTTCGATCAAGATATAATTCGACCGCTGAGCCAGACTGCTATTTTTTACCCCGACACGTCGGGACGGTTTTTTTTCTCCCGCGCTCGTTTTCCGAGTCAAATGAGCTGAAGCTGTATTTCAGCTGGAATCAGAGGGAAGCGTTGAGCGGCGGGAAGATGAAATTGTAATTTTTACAATGAGGGTGTAGTAATTGAGGCAATCTTTTTAAATGTAACAATTCGGTTAATCTAAAATGGAAGTTGAAGAATCTGTGTTTAATGATTTTGTTTTTCTCCTTTTCAGAGTCGCATTTTGGAAGATGCGTCTATTATGTGCAATTCCTGGTCACCGAGGCATAATGTAAGTTGTCTACAATTTATACCCATTCCATCACCGAGAGCAATGATATGTTAAATTAGCGTGGCTTTGCGGTATATTTATGTGAACTTTGTCAGTGGCAAATTTTCATGTAAAACTCACCTCAATTCTGTCTAATTCTGCATCGATTTATTTCTCGGTGTATATTTAAAAAAAATTGAAAAAATTTTTGGCAAGTTTATTTAAGTACAAGAAAATGATCATTTGAAAGAGGTGTGTCATTGTAATACCACGTCTATCTGAGAACTTTTTGAAAAATATTTACAACAAACAAATTCTAGTTTTTTTATCTAGTTTCGTCTTAAAGAAAATAATTTTTGAAGATGAGAACATTTTTGCAGTTTAGAACCCTTACTTTATATGACACAATAAACACATTAAAACACAAACTTTTTTATGTTTGTGTTTGAAAAAATGCCTCATTTCAAAATATTATTATATATTATTTGTCGTGAAAGACTATGAATTTTAACTTCAATTCAGCGGTTAATAGATGTAAAATATTGAGTTTCCCTAACTATAATTCATACCATTGGTCCAAAATTTTTATTTTGGAAAACAATGTCGAACAATGTCCGTCTCGGAATAAGAATTCAACTTTTCCCGGTTGAAAAGTTGATACAATCGTTAATGAATCGATGATCATCGCTGCCGGCGTTTCTTCCAGAAGCCGGTTGGCCTTAATAATTAAAACAAATTGTACAACATTGTTCGCGTAGGCACAACATTCGACTAGGCCGGTATAAGCCGGCCGAATAAATTTTTCACCGCGCGCTGTGCCATTATCATTCTAGAAATAAGATTCTCAGCAGTTTATTATAGTAATCAAATGTTGCCGAGTTGTAACCTTGGCGCGTTGTATAGCGGTCGTGGAGGAAAGCCGATCGTACGTCGTAATATTGTAGGTATAGTTCGATCACGTGATAAAGCTCGCGAAACATTGAAACTAATGTCGTCTGTTTGTACACTGAATTTTTATTGCGCAAAATCTGCCGAACGGAACATTCAAGTGGCGGCCGAAGTTTCGCGTGCATTCAACTTTGGGAATTGAGTTTTAACAAAAAGTACTAGTTTATTGGTAGCAATAATGTTTGTATAATTTTTTGAAAGAAACCGATATTGCTTGCAAGCGATTTATTTATTTATGCGAATAAGAAAGTTGTACTCGACATTTCCGTTTGATTGAAGTCGAAACGCTGAGATATGAGACGGCTTTTAATTGGATTGAATTGGACAATTGCATTAATTGCTTAACGGTCGGACCAGTATGCATTTTCCATGCTAAAACCAGTAATATAATATATGTAATGAATCGTTAGATTATGAATTAGGTTGCGTGATTGGGTTTATAGATTTGCCGACGTGCTTTTGTTCCCAATGGGCATACGAAACAATAGTTGGTTGAATTAAACAAATCATCGTGTTAAATGAATTTAGCCGAGACAAAGAAATGTTTGTTTAAATTATCTAAATATTAGGTTAACGAAGCCAAACAGGCAGGATTAATTTACTCGATGATTACAGGCGTTATGAGTAATTTGTTTGATTAACATTCAAATTTTGAAGTTTGGGTTGTTTATAAATGATAAAGTATGTATATTAATGGATGACTTCGAATATTAATGAAAAAAGTTAGTGATTCAAACTGTACGTTTTATTCTGAAGATCAATACAATCTCCAGTTTAGTATGGTTGAATATTTATCATATTGGGTGATTGCCAATAAAAAACAATAATTAAATGATTATAATAATAATAATTATAATAGTACAAACCTATTCGACTGAGTATTTTTGTACTATTATCGATACGAATATTTTTTCTTAATATTCATGATACGTCCATGTACAAAAATATTTTAGCAAATTTTACTGTTGAACACAGGATGTGCCAATCAATAAAACAGTAGAAAAAGTTCAGTTTATAGTCAATATTACCCAACTATCTGGTAAATGGAACTCGAAGTTTTTTTCTGTTGAAGTGAAATTTTACTAAAAATTTGGCGAATTGCCACATTAAAAATGTTTAGATCCACAACTTCAGGTTTAACATAATTTAATTAATTGTCCAGTAAAATGTTTCAGTTTATTTTTCTCGTGTACAAAACTTTTTATTGTCTCACCATTATTTTGCACTAGTGTAGCTATATTTAAATCATCAATATTTGAAATATTTGGATCAAATAAAATTAATCTTAGATCTCAATCGTTCTACCACATTATATAATAAATAATTCGCCATGCACCCCCACGATTTCATAATCCCAATCATGAATAAAGAATCTGTTATTTGACTCTACTCAAACTACCACTGATTTAAAACAGTGTAGATAATATCAGGGGCGGTAAAAATCAGTTCAGTTTGCACGCGTCATTCCAATTTCTCGTCTTGGCAACAATAATCCCTCTTCTATACTAATTACCGTACATTATCATCTGTTTAGATACGAAACATCTAAATATTCGGAAGCGTTTTCGAAATATTTTATGCCGACATTATTAACCCGCGCCGGAATAATTTAGCCAAGTGAATTAATTGAATGACAACGGCAATTATTGCGTTCCGTTGTATACATCGAAATTTAGTTACACTAACTAAACAGTTGACCAATAACAATAACGTGCAATCAATAGAGCGTCTCTGTTAAACAATCATACAAACAAAAGCAATTCTGCGTTTCTGTAGGCACCTTCGAAATGCTTTCAACTTTCAAATAATGCAGAAAATTTTACAAAAAATGTTGTTTACCCAATTAACAATTTTCATTTCTATTCACATTATGTATTTCTGCGACGGAGAAATCATTTTTAAAACTAAAATTAACATTTAAACTAAAAGTATTATTTAATCAAAAATCAATATTAAAACATTCAGAAGATCCATCAAGCAGAAAAAAAGAAAGAATTTAGTAAGAAATCGTTTGACGAAACAATTCAACTTTTAGTGTTTTCTTAAACACGACGTATTTTTACGTAACAAAGGTACATGGTTAATAACTAATATCTCATGTACCATTAGTTTCAGTTTAATGTTTGTTATAAATTCATCGTCGTTTCTGGGATACTTTTTTATAAATACCGAAAGAATTCTTCTTTGATAGAACATAATGTACAATATACATGTATTAAATGAATCTTTATACATAAAACAAACGTATTCATACGATTTATCTATATTGTGCATATTTCTTATAAGATATTCTATCTGGGTTGAATTTGTCATTACACCATATTTCCTCACACAATAACTTTAAAATTTCCCACGAATCACCTTAAGTCAAAAATCAAGTCTGCTCCAACGGTGTTAGAATTTTTAACTTACTATTTCAGCAAGTAAAAATTAAGTATTCGTAGCTATTTTAAAACATTCTAGTGGGAGAATATGATCTGGAAAATAATGTTTTGTGATGGTGGTAAAAAAAATAATAATTTTTTTACCACCTCGAAAACGCCGTACATCGCTACGTTAACAATATAACAAAAAATAAATATCTTTAACAATAACATTCTCCCAAAGTGAGGAAATGTTTTTATTTCGTTTCTAGTAAAATTCTAACGTTTTAACGACTTAATTTAAAAACACACTAGTCCTAGTAACATTGAGTGAAGTTTCACCTTAATAACCCCAAAAAAACTGGACCAAAAAAATGCATATCCCCCAATGCATCGGATGCATTCCTCCGAACGGAAACGTCCTGCGTTTTGTTTGTTCGTCGAAGATGCATTTAATCCGACGGGAAAAGTCGCGCGACAGATCGAGCGGGTAAATTAATCAGAGCCGCGCTTCTGTATATTTAAATATCAGCTGTTGGTGTCGCGTCTTGCGTGTGCATTATGTATTTTCAATTGGGTTAGCGCTGCATTATGAACCGCGCCGTCAACTGACCGAACTCAATAATTAGTTGGGCAGATTAGAAAAGGATCGCGCAAAAAAAAAGATCGCGGCAGACGCGCCGAGAAAACGCGACGGAAAAGAAGCGCGCCACAATCTCCATTGAAATAGTAAGTACTCCGACATGCAGGTGATAATGCAAATAGTCTGCTCGTTATCGTGTCAGATGTCAAATTTTCAAGGAGTTATTTATTCAAGCGACAGACGGTCGCGAATATCTATAGCGGGTGATGTAGGTTATCGCACGGAAATAGCGTAATTCTTGTCCCAATTCGACGCGGAGCCAGACGCGCTCGGCCGCGGTTTCGTAAACAAAATTGTACATTGTACGTCGCGACTTTCTTAATGCATTTTATGCCGCGTGCATTATTCATGAGCGTTCGTCGCTCGTCGCCATTTTGCGCTAATTACGGCAGCGCCGCCGGACAGCGCTATCGATTCGCCGTCCACGATATTTTTCGTGTCTCGAGACGAGCTCCGCGTTAAGCGCAAAATTTTTTCGAACGAAAAAGTCTGGAGGGGGGAGTTTCTCTGTTCCACACTGAGAAAAAATTTAGTATTCCCAACTGTTAAATAGTTATTTTAGGAGGCAACCAGAAAATGTAGTTAAAGTAACTCTTAAATTACTGTTATTGCAGCCATAAAAATGGTTACGGGAACCATACAAATGATAAAGGCAACCATAAAAAATGGTTAGGACAACCAAAGAAATGGTCATGGAATGATACGGAAAAAATATATTCACAAAATATATGGGCAAATATATAACTTTTTACCGCAAAAATATATTTGAATATATTTTTACATATATTTTACGAATTTATTTTTTTCCATGCGGGACAACCACAATAAAAAATGCACAACATTACGACAACAATGCAAACAGTTAAGACAACCATAAAAAATGGTAATTTTTTGATAGTTGGTATAACTATTTTAATAGTTGATTTAACTTTTTTATAGTTGACATGACTATTTTTAATGGTTGATACAACTATTTTTTATAGTTACAACTCCCAAGAAAAAAATTATACATTAACTATACATTAATAATGCACTGAGAAAACTAAGTGGTAAGAATTACCACTTAAGTGGTAAAAGTCACCATTTCAAGTGGTAAAGCTTTATTATTTGAAATTGTAACTTAAAATGTACAGTATTAATGAATAATTTGTATTAAAAAATTCTAGTAATGCATCTGGAATGCTATTAAGTACCAGATAACTTGATTGGAATCAAGAAAAAAATAAATATTGTATTAGGAAATGTAATTTGACAGATAATGAATCTTAACTCAAACTTTTAGTAGCGCTAAATTATAGTTTTAGATATCTTGAAATTACTTCAATTAATTTGTTTAATTAAATACTCATTAACATTAAAAACTAATCCGTTTTTATAAGAACCAACGAAAAAATGTTATTAAATATATCATTTAAGGTTTTACCACTTCAAGTGGTAAGATTTTACCATTTAAATGGTAATTTCTTACCACTTAGTTTTCTCAGTGGGCTTAAATTATATATAAAAATTGGACATACTTAATTATTTGTATAATTTAGGCACTATTTTTGTATGATTATTGTATTTTTTAAGTACGTCCAGTCTATTTTTCCCTGGCTATTATAATGGTTGGCTTTTATAGTTGATAAAACTATTTTAACAAATTACGCAACTATTTTCATATAGTCGATGTGATTATTTTTAATAGTTCATATAACTATTTCAGTAGTTATAGGACAACAATAAAATATGGTTCCCTCAACATTATGTATGGTCACTGTAACTATAAATTATGGTCAGCGCCTAAACTAACCATAAAAAATAGTTCTTCTGCAAAATAACTATTTTTTTGCAGAACAACTATTTCTTATAGTCAGTGCAACAAACAAATAGTTGACCTGACTATTAAAATGGTTTTCCTAACCATTTTTTTTCGGCAACCAGTTTTTCATGGTTGCGGCAACTAATTGCATTTTTCTCAGTACAACAGAAAATTGCGACGATTTTAACTTTTTCGAAACGTCAAACGTCGAAAAAACCAGCGAGTCGGAATGTTTCGCGAAGTCGCTTGCATGTATTTTTTATTCGCGAGCAATTATTTGCACCAAGGGCAGATGTCGAAAAGCGGTGAAAAAAAGGAGACGACGAAGCGTTAAGTTGCGGCGCGTGAAAATTTGATCGCGCGGCGTTGTTTAGTTAAGACGGGGGCGCGTGCGGTTTTAATTTTTGACGTCCGCTCCGGGCCGGCGTATTTCCAGACGCGCCATTATTCATTCAAAAATTGTTTAGCCATTCAGCAAATCGCGAATCTATCGATTCATTAGTCGGATTAATTATTCGCGCGAAAAACAAGATTTGCGGCTGAGACGACTGTATTTATACGCTTTGTATCAATTATGCAGGGTTTGACACAGTAACAATTATTGCATGAATTAGAGGCAGTGTTTGTTTCATTGTAATGCAATTACGAGGGTTTGTTTTCGATCTTGACATTTTTTTGGATTCGCGTTCACTCGGCGGGTAATTGACGGACGGTTTTATCATTGTTTTCTAAGGTTTCTTTGTCAAGCTCCACCAGTTTAAGATCAAGTTTTAGAGCTACGTATTTTTAGTTGACAGACGCCGAGGGCGATCCTTGCTTTAGGATTTTTTAACGGCAACTCGTATTTTCGGTTGCATACGATGGAATATATTTTTTTGAATTGAAGTTTTGACGGATTTTAAAAAAAATGTGATACCAGGTAAATTTTGTCCAGTAATATCTGTTTTTTTTCTTGAATATAGAGAAAAGTTCATCCTGAATGTTTTTGTTTATAAAATAAATTGGAACATTGCAGCTAAACGATTGTCGCATTATATTTTTGAGATACGATAAAGTAGTGATTTAAAATAATTACTAATTGACGTAATTTAATCCTCAGACCAATTTACCTTTACTCTTTACACTTTAAATCAATGATTCAAGCACGTATTTCAATTTTTCAAACATTCCACCTCAGTCGTTTACGGGTAATTAATTCAAATATAATTGACGCGAGTTATTTTATTAGGTTACCGTAATGTCATTAAGTGGACCTTGAAATTGTACGGTAATAAAGTGTAATTAATGCATTTTAAATGTAAGCAAATACATTTTCCACGGATAAAGTACATATTCTTTACAGAGTTTTTCTTGATAATGAAGCAATACTTCTAAAAATATTGAATTCGTCTGGTATACTCTTTTGAGAAATCTGCAGTGACAGTATTCCTCAATTGAATAAAATAATGTTGGATAACCTCTTGACATACAATCAATTAAGATGAAATCATATTAACTTAAATAAAATACATTGCGATTCGATACGGTTACTACGTGGCTTGTACGTATACATTTATTTATTTTATATTAGTGTAAACTTGACTACAGATATAATAGCTTCAAACACACGTACAAACAATTATCAAGGATAAACATTTCAGTTTTGGGTAAATTTCTTTAAAAACTGACAAAACTGATTGTTTGAATGATTTCGAAGCCTTTTGAAATTAAGCTCTATGTTTTTACCTCATTTTTATTTCTGTTTTATTCTACAATTTCTATACAAATTGTACTATTTGGTATTTTATATTTCTTATTCTTTGATCCTGAACAATAGGAAAAAGTCTTCAGATTAGTTATGAAAAATACTAGGTTTAAAAATTAAATAATTTCTCAAGTAAATAATTTCTCTTGTCCTAAACGTCACCTCTCGCCAACCAAATAAAGCATTAATAACTATCAGTATCATAATGTCAGCGATTTTTTTTCTTGAAATCAGATATCGGTGGATCTTTAGGCTCACGTCATCAGTGACATTTTGTGTATAAAAATTCATGAGTAATTATTTTAACATAAATCGAATAAAGCGAAATTCTGCACTTTTCTTGGGGGAGGGTGGGGGTTATGTGTACACAAGAAATTTTGGCAAATTTTCCGCTATTTTCGGCTATAATGAAATTTCGAGATTTGTTTGTCTCAATAAATAAAAATTTCCTATTTCGGAGACATATGAGGATTTTTGAAATTTTGTTTCCTAGAAATATTCTCCCACATTTGAAGAATTTGGTTACGGTAAATTTACGATAAAATAATTATTAATCCGTGATTTATTAACAGTGACATGAAATCCATTGCAATAGATCGCTGTGCAGCGATATATATCGCTGAATACACAATTTATACACTGAGAAAACTGAACTGCTACCTTTACAGTGCGAAATGTAATAACAACGGTTCAGACTGTACAGTCTAGACTGTTAAAATGTGTATTTCAATTATAAATTGAAATTAATTGGTTATTTCCATGCATAAAAAATGTTAGACATAAAAACACAAATGAAAAAAATATGAGAGACATGTTTTTTTATTTAATTCAACATAATTTAAAGTGATACCATACAACAATCCCAACCTTAAAAGTACAGTCAGAGACTCAGTTTTTCAAACCCTAGTAGAAATGGAAATATCTTCTTTTAATAAGTTCAGTCTAACCCTAGAAGAAATGGAAATATCTGAAAATATCTGAAAAATTCTGAAAAACTCTGAAAAAGCCTGAATAACTTGAAAAACCTCTGACAGTCCCAATTTTGAGAAATTTTCAGAGTTTTTCAGCGATTTTCAGAAGTTTTATAAAATTGACAAGTTTGAAAGTCTGAAAATCTCTCAAAATTGGAACTGTCCGAGGTTTTCAGAGTTTTACAGAATATTTTATAGACTTTCAGAGTAGACTTTCAGACTTTCAGAGCATAGACTATCAGTACCTATCCCACAATCCATTCTTGCAACCTAATCCCTACTTTCATCGAAGCATTTTTCTCTCTAAAAGGGCACCATTCCCACCTGATCTAGCGTGACTCCCAGTCCTCACTCTCGAAAAACTATTTGCATAATAACTCTCACCTTCCCAGCGGTTCCGGCCAGCGGCCACCCTGCAATTTAATAGACCCCGACTAATGCCCCGCAAGCGCCATATCTCGGCACTTAACGACCTAATTGATCCGCGCGAACAATGTTTCATATCAATTAGCCGGCGACCGCCTCCTAAATCAACACCTGCGGGGCCCATCGGATCGTTTAAAGGAACGGGGCGCGTGATCGCGTGATTAATGCCGGCCCCGGCGCGCATTCATTATCCCGAAAACGACTTACGTTTCCTGGCGTGAAAACTCCGCGCGATAAATCTCCCGCGCTTCGTGGGGCAGTAATTCAATTGTAATTGGCTAATCCTTAACGCGCGGTAACCTGGAAGGCGCGTGCCGGGAAAAATGACTCTATTAGCGGCGTTGGGCCGGAATTGCGGGGCGCCCAGCAACAAGTCCGCCGGCGGGTGATAACTGCGGGACTAACAAGGGCGATTCGTATCTTGGCCGCCGCGGAAAACCTAATGGAATGACGGACCCGCGCAGCATCTTTTGTCCCCCTCGGCCGGGCGATTTATTGCGTCATTACGCCCGGACACGAACCGGGCATCCGTCTCCATGAGCGCGTTGGCATCTTCCTACAAACGAGCGGCGCTTTTTCAAAATTAACCAGCGACGGAATTGCCCGGGTCCAATATTTACGGCGTAATTTCGGTTTTGCGTGGCCAAGTCGGGCCGCCACTTGTTCACGTTGATCAGGGTTACTGAGGGGGTACGTCAAGGGAAGTGGCAATGATTAGGCAGCTGAGGTAGCATGAGGTGGGTTTCGAGAACAAGTTTGGCGCACAGAGAAAAATTATCTGTGATGGTAACAGCACTGTAAAAAACTACGGTAGAATTATAGTTGTATTTAAAGTAAATGCACGGAGAAAAAAATAGTCAGGACAAAAAAATGGTTAATATAACCGAAGTTTTGGGTAAATATGTGCACTCTTAAAACAATTTTTTCATCATGAAAGAAATCATAATGAAAGGATTTTCTGCTCAAAATATTGACAAAACTAAATCCTTTCAACATAAAATTAAATTGTATTAAGATTTTGTACGGATTTTCACAAAATTACAGTTTTTTCAACGTAACATGAAGATTTTTAAGAGTGTGGACAACCCAAACGTTTGGTAAAATTTACCAATGACAGTAATGAAATACCTGTCAGATTTACTTCTTTTTTCGGTAAATGTCATATATTAAAATATAAAAAAAACGTCTCTACCGCGAAAAACGGAGAAACTAGATAGGTTAACAACTGAAGTTCCCAGCTGACTGACGACGTCTAGGGCACTTAATTTGAATAGACTAAATTGACGAAAACAATTTATTACTGTTAAAACAAAGATGTTGTTAACCAAATGAATTATTTGGGTAGTTGAAGTAAATTTACATTATTTAACATAAATTACACATTTTTCCCTCTAACAAATTGCAAATTATTTGTTAAATTTGACCTAAACAAAATGACATTTGATACTTTTTTTTCGGGTATTCCAAACGATTATTACAATAAAACCTGTAATAATGAAGCATATATACTTTAATTTCAAAGTTTAATTGTAAAATATTACAGTTTGATTGTAAATTTATTGTGAGAAATCGTGACATGAATGTTATAGTACAAAACTTTAGTCGAACTGGAATTCATTTTACAGTTCTGTTGGAAGTTTTCATTTCTTGTAAAATTACACTGCATTTAGTGTAAATTGAGGTACAGCATATTTACTGTACTTTTTACAATGACTCAACTTTTCGTATTTTCGCGAAGATTGCCCAGTTCGCGAAGAAACAAAAACAAATAAGGAAACACATGAACAAAAATATGATTCTCATTATTACGTATATTCTACACTGTAAAAAAAGGTGTCTTATTTTAAAACACTTTTGTCCCATTTTTAAAACGTTTTCAAGTGTTTTAAATTTTAACCTATCTTTTTATAACGGAAAACACTCCTAACGTTT
>JABFPB010006100.1:0-12433 GCA_022817645.1 Ceratoteleas bidentatus | reverse complement strand
TACCACTGAGCCACGAGACTTATATGTAAAACAAGGCTACTTGTTGATATCTCTTCTATCTAGGAACTTTGTTTCCGGAAAAGTTTCATGAAACATTTGTGAAACTTCTTTTTGGCGGACAAGTTTCAGAAACGTTTTTGTAACGTTTAGAAGGTTTCTGGAATGTTTCTGCAACGTTTCGTGAAACGTTGCAGGAGGGTTTCTGAAACGTCGCGCTCTGATGGGGCTCTTTGCGTATGGAGTGTTTCCTTGCTATAATAGTATACTTTCTTACCACAGCAGCTACAGAAATGATTTACTATAAGTGCACGTCACAAATGTGTACTATCAGAGCAACAGATTTCGATAGTACACATTTGTGATATGTGAGATAACGCACGAGTTTCTGTAATTTTAGATAGCTTGAACGCATACTGCGCATGCGTACAAGCTATCTAAACCTACACTAAACATGTTCTAACTTGTTTCAAATTTTACAAACATGTCCAGAACATTTTTAAATGTTCCCAAATGTATGTGAGTATGTTTACAGTTTATAACAGCATTTTCTGGAATATGTTTACTACTTTCCATGAATTTATCTGAAACGTGCCCATTTTCGTCGGACTCTCGAAACGTGCCCTTTTTCTTCGGACGCCCGAAACGTGACCTTTTTCGTTGGACGTTCGTAACGTTCCGTTTTTCGTCGGCCGCCTGGGATGTGCCCATTTTTACGGGAGGCTCGAAACGTAGCCTTTTTCATTGGACCGTGGAATGTGCCCTTTTTCGATGGGCACTTAAAACATGCCCTATTTCATAAAACACGTCGATATAATGTCCCAACCTATCTTGACATGTCTCGCCCTGCCTGTACCTGTCTCGAAATGTCTCGTTCTGTTTCGACCTGTCTTGAGGTGTCTCATTTTGTCTCGACCTGCCTTGATATGTCTCGTCTTGTCAACGTACTTTTGGTGCATGTGTGAGAAAGAAAGTTTCTTTTAATATGTTCATTTTGTATGTAAAATTGCATGAAAAAATCGAGTATTTCCCTTACCAAACAATTTTTATAGGAAATATTCTATTAAATCGACATTGAATGTTCGATTATTCATGAATATCCAATTGGATGAATTATTCATGAATATTCGAAAAATTCGTATATTCGATAAGCGTAGTTTCTACAAACAATAATTTCGAGCAACAATAGTAGTTTTTGTAAATAACTAAACTATTAGGCATCGAATCCTCTCCTTGGTTTGGTTTGATATCACTACTTTTAATCGCTGCACAATCTCGGCGTAGCCTTTACAATGTAATTGTTTTTGGTTTAGATTGTGAGAAAGGCCGTAAGAACGCATTCTTCTGCGTAGTGAAATGATACTGCTTCACATATTTTCAATTAATAAATTTCGAGCACCTGTCAAAGAAAAATGACAAATATGTACGGGTTGAATAATTAAAAAAATGATTAATTAACTAAATGAATGTGGATTACATACCACCATATATGAGTCAAAGTAGTTCATTTTCATTTTAAGAATGTATACGAAATTCCATTAAACTGAACCATTCAATTACAATCAATTACCCAAGTCGCTTCACATTGAATTCATTCTTAACTGTTTCCTCTAGCCTTGATTTTCGCAAATAAAGTATCATCTATTCGCTTTTATTAAAATCGAATGACTTCTCAATGTCCACCATTTGCCTTGAAAAACAAAATCCCGGACCTATTGTTTCCCAAAGTAAATTTCGTCGATCCACGTACTTTTTTAAATTGGTTTTCCAGCTTCACCGCGACCTTCACCCTTTTAACGAACGCCCGACGAAATGTAACAACACTCGCCGAATGTCTCTGAACTAGTACTCATAGCTCCAAGTGAACAGTCTAGACCATCGTCCTTGTACTCGTCGTCCCACTTTCAGGATATCTGGGTTTCCTGCGCATTCCAGGTACACATCGATAAATGTGTCAAGGTTCTTTTCCCTAGAACGTAATGCCATGCACCGGAGACGTCAACCCCTGCGATTTTCGGTGGAGTACCAAGATTGCGAACCGAAGATACTACATTTTAATTTTTTTTGCATTCTCCACATAGTTTAACATAACTCTAATTCAAAATAAAAATAAGATTAAATAAACGAAATGTAAAGGAAATGAAAAATGTCGCTAATAATCAATTATACTGAATGATTTAACTAATTTCCTGCTATAAGGGTACAGGAGAATATGTTTTATAATCTCGGTAAAGCTGGGAAGCATTTCACGGCAGAACTACATGCAACATATACCAAAATTATCGGCTTTTTATCGGATATTTCAATGCCCAAAAAAGATGTTCCGTTCCACTAGTTTTTTTATAGGAAGTTAGCAGAATCGCACAGAAATTCATTATCCTTAGGGTCCAGTTGACATAAAAAATTATCGGCTAAGGTATTTGCATAGTGAAGTCAAAATCGTCAGAATTCGACCAAATTTTGATGAAACATTGCTCATATCATGTACTTTAATTATCAAAATTTTCATAAAGCTCCATTAGCTGGTTTAGGAGATATCCAAATTGTTGGTCTTATTAAGTGAAAAATTTTTCACTTAATAAGACCAACATAAAGAATTCTTATATAGTTTTTAAACCAAACTGACGATTGGTTAATGCACTATTAGTAAATTAAAAACAATTGTTTACGTAAATGTTAAAAAATGTGCAAAAAATATTCTGCATGATACATAGTAAACTTAAAAATATTTAACTTGAATTGGAGCACGAAAAACAAAAAAAGTATTTATAATTTATTCATACAAAGAAAAATAATACATTTTGAAAAATACAATTATTTAATTATTTATAACAGAATTAACATTAAAAAATATATGTATGAATTCCAAAAAGCTTATTCCGAAGAAAGTACCCAAATATACAATAAATCTTTGTAATTATACAAATATTTCTCTTGGCACCCCAAATTTACGGCCCTTCACTATGCAAATACCTTAAGCAATATTTAAACTTGAATGCACATTTTCTATCATATTATTCTGTTAAAACAATTGTGTTATTTAATTCCACAAATTCGGCAAATTCAAAGTATAACTTAAAACGGATTGATAATGTATTTGAGAAATGCTACGTTTCTTATCACGACTTCGCTTTACACCACGTTTCAGTTCTTAAGAATTTACATAAAATGAGATTTGATACATTTCACTCACAAATCATTCCTAAAAGAGATGGTATTCAAATCTGAAGAACGTATTACTTAACGTAGTACTTTAATTTTTGGATGTAACATTCAACAGCGAATAGTAATAAGAATATCGGCATTTCAATTGTAACAATAATGGAATTTGGAGGTGCGATCAGAGGGAATCAACGAGCAATGCTGTGACCTAATTTATTTCATGAGATACACTTCATTCAAAATTAGTATTTTTGCACCACATGATTGTGAACATTTCTCGTGAAAGTCGCTAGTTGATGTGCAAAATTAATTATAAGCTGCGTATTCAGATCCAATTGCAGCATGAATGACCTTGAATCTTTTTATACGAATGTTTGAATCTTTTTATATCTTGTGAAGTTGATTAAATGTCTAAAAACCGCAGCTGAAGACGCGAATTATTTGAGTGGAAAAAGTTAATTTATGGTTTGAAACATCTCTTTTTTTCTCTTTAAATATTCTGTAACTCGTTTAAAAGTTGTTGAGGTATACAATTACCAAACCATTCAAATTGACAGAGACTGTTAAAAGTGACAATCGGTAATCAAAGTGTGATATTTCACTCGGTCTATTTTTGCATATAATATATCTTTTGTAAATCGCTACACCAGCAACGATTTACTGGGTGTAATAAATTATGTATAGGATGTTTTAGTGTAAAATAAAAAAAACACAGGCAATGTCGAATTACATTTCTCTACCTCTCGTATATTATAACAGCTTTTTTAAATCAAATAAATTGTGATTTCATAATGTTTCATCCCAGATACATGAATCACTTTTATAAAAAGCAGAGATTAAAAGCATGCAAAATATCATCGTACCGAATTTCCTCACTCCTAATTACTAAAAAGTAGCTTTCTCCAAATGCTCAACTCTAAAATATATTAAACATTTATTCATATAACGTGAATTCATGTCGCATATTCAGTAGTTTCGCTCGATTATAAACTGTCATCATTATTATAATAATAAATCAACGTGGAACTAAACCACGACTTAATAACAAGCTCATAATAAACATTTTCACGTCAGAACAAAACTTTCTTCAGTCTCAAAACAAAAATCTATTTCCGCAATATCTGTAAACTAAGGTAATTACAACATGACATGCAATTTACAACAATATTGTTGAAATACACAATTTATATCTCTACATGCATTCACTTCCAGGATTAGCGAATTCTAAATGGAAATGAATATTACAACACCGCAATTCGTCTGAGCACACTTACGTCTGGGATTCCTCAAATGTTTCACGAAAACTGTGAACCCTTTGCCGAACTGCGTGACCCGGTACTGAATCAGCGCGGCATTTTGCGAGCTCACGAAGAAGCTGGTGCTTTTAGGACCGCAAAATTCGCTCACGCGGTTCTCGATCGGCAATTGGTGCTCCATCGGACTTGGGAAGTACTGGCCATTCAGTTCCCACCCGTCGACGAACTGCGAAAAAGTTTTTCGATAAGGGTCATTGCCGATTTGCATGCGAATATCTAAATCCGTTTTCAAACTTATTAAATTTTATGTTAAAAAATCGAGACACGCGAAAAAATACCTTGACTTTTAACCCACTGTTTCATGTTCTTCCGCGTCGACTGAAGTGCGAAATTTTGATAAATTTAAACGCGATTGTCTCTGAGTTACAATTTTCGAGCGGCGTTATTTGACGTCAAAAGAAGTGACACGTTTACGCTATCGTCGCGGGGCTCTCAATTAACTGGATTTCCCTGAAGGGCCACCCCATCTGGGGAAACGGCGCAAGAGACTTTAAGAGCGGGAGTGGAGATGCTCCGGGGAGGAAAATAAAAAATACCACTTCCTTTCCCAATTGTCCACGGTGGTCTTAATTAAACACTTTGACAAATTACCGAGTTTCGTAGCCCTTTTCCGGAAATATAAAAGTTACAGAGTATTATTTTTATCGCCCTTGCGGTGTGACCAAATATCTTTGTCTTCATTTAAAAATACAGTGAATTTCTCTTCATTGGCTATTTACTTTAATTTGAAATAATCGTGAAGCAATTTTGTCAAAAGTCGCGTATTTTTTGGTTTACTTACATAACATTTCAATGCAAGAAACTTCACAAGTTGAGTTAATTATATAAAATGGTATACCCACCGCAACGAGTCCATTATCTTCGCAGGGCACCTCTAAATGAGTGAAAATGACCTCGATCCTCCGATCGGCCTCCGCCATGAAGTATATACCGCATACATTGTTTTTGTCGGATGAATTGTGGACGTAAGTGAAGTAACCGGTGTCAGACGTAACGAACATGCAGTCTGCGAAAGCATGCGGAGTTATTGAGTTTGGCCGGGGAATGTGGCGATCGGCGGTGTCACGGGAAATCAAAATTATTGAAAATTATTCGCCGGCGATGGTGAACATAAACGCGCGTGATGTTGATTTTAATAATGCCCAGACCGCAGAATATTAGTTCGACAAATTCGATGACACGTTTTGCACCGAGTTACAGCACTTAATAGACTTAAGGTGCATTTACATCCGAACACCGCTCACCTGTTACGACATGTCCGATGGTCCCTATCGTCTCTAAAACTTCCTTGCTGGTTATCTTGCTGCGATACGTTTCACGGGATTTCTGCAAATTGAATCAAATTTTATTCTATGCGAATTCGAAGCGCAAAGTCGATTCAGTTTTGAAATAAAATGTCAGCGTAGTCGATAAGGGTGTGTATTATAGAGATTTGTTTTTCATATCAACGTTATTGTAAAGACATTTTGAATAAAAATTTTTGTTGCGAAACCATTCGGTTTTGTAGAAAACCGGTTGAAAGAAATAACGGTTTTAAAGAACTGAGTTATTTAATTGACTGTCTTCAGCTAGCAGGTATGGAAAAATATAAAAGTGAACAATGATTAATTATTTGTAATAATTATTGTCACAAAATATTATCATTTTATATGTTAGAACTGCTTAATTGGAAATTAGCTGTTTATTCGTTTACTTTTTACTTAGCAGTATGTAATTAAATTCGAGTAATTACTTCTCATCAAGAGCAATTGATAATTAATGGCTTTAATAGCCATTTCAGATGGCTTATCGTTTTTGACTGAATAGACTTGGAACAATAATTTAGAGATATTTCTTATTATTTTGTTTTAATATTTCCACTTGGTACGCTTAAACTATACTGATGACGACAAAAAATGTCAGTTTCAGTTAAAGCAATTCAATATTTGTAGTATTGATTCTGTAGTTGATATATTTCAAAAGAGAAACAATGGCTATTTTCCCGAGCTTTGATACTTTTTGCGAAGATTTAACTTTGAACGTTTTTAACGAGAATCCTTCAAATAGCAATATATACGTATTATATCGAACAGAAGTGCAGTTCGATATGACACTTATACCAAAATGTTATGTAGAGAGAATGTCTACATTTTATAATTTACCGATATATAAATCACTATATATTTCACGTAATTATTCGCTCTTTGATTAATTTCACTTACTCTTCAAATATAGTGTCCACCAATAAATTTATATCACAAAACACCAAACTTACAGTACTCTAATGTTTCACGCTCAATTTCTCCTGAAACTTACTTGTCTTGAAATAACTGAATTTCGTAACTTTCATTCCGCCATTCGTCCATTATTAAGTTCGATTATTAAATCTATCTCGATAATTCGAGATAGATCCCTATGCATACATTTTCTTTACACATTTCTCACTCTCACAGTACTTAATTCTACCTTACTTCTCGGACAAAAAGTTTCAGTAATGTCCCTTTATTCAGTGAAAAAAATCCAACAACAGTCAAACTCCACTATCCCGAAATTTCATTCGCTCCTTGCTCCAGTAACTTCCCATCGAGCTCCATTACCCGAATAAAAAGTCGTAACCTGGCCAACTTTAAGAAGCGTAGTTCATCAAGCGGCACTTGGCATTTTCAGACAATTTAACTTGCAGAGCATATTTCAAATTTCATTTAGCCGAACCCCGCGATGGACTTGACAATTGCGTCGGGGGCAAAACTGAGTTGGCGGCACGGTTCGCCGCCTGTTGCTTTTGCCGATGGGAAGTCGTCGGTTTGAAATAAGAGCTCGACGGCGCGACACAGCCAGGCGTCAGAATCCACTTTTTCATGATGAAAATCGAACTAAAACAAACGCGACGCCGTGACGGTGATACGCGCAATCGAGCCGGCGAACTCGTTTCAGTTTATTCCCGCGATCGCGGATTATTATTCACGGGATACAAATCGCCCGAAGCGACACCTTATCGAGGTTGTTGTTTCCGAGTAAGAAAAATACCCTCAGTTTTTGCCGCAGAGTGAAATGTGTCATACGCGGTCTCAATCGAGCTGATTACGTAATTGCGCTGTCCAATTAAATAATCAATTATACGTGTCAATCTGTATTATTCCGTCCGAACAAGCAAGAAGGAAAAAATAAAAATCACCCGCTGATTATACCGGATTCGGTTTTATTTGATGACATTTACGTCGCGATAGGAATAGTGCGGGTGGCTAAATATATAGCGAGCAGATATGCGGTTAATTGGGATAAATAATAGTATGTGTATTGTTATAAACAATTAGTTGTCCGAAGTGACTAAATCGGGAATAATTATCGCCGTCATCGATTTTCGAAAATGAGAGGCAGTTTTAGGGATGATGGATGGTCCAATCGAAATGATCAATGCGAATCGATCAATGACGGCTGATTGAAGGGGAGAACATTATAAACGCGAATGGGACCTTTTTTCATCGAAAGCGCAAATGGAAGTTGAGGAGGAATTATTGAATCAAAGTATGCAGTTGAAAATATTAACTGTAGATTTTGTAAGAAACTATAGAAAAGTTCGAATACAAGTTATGGTTCAGAAAAAGTAATTCTTGAAGAATATAATACAATTTAATATCATAAAACTATTCTTGCGCGATAAATCTTTCCGGATTTGACTTCATAAAAAAATTAATAAAACCCTTAAGATGAATCTTTGTTTCCCCGTCACGAATTTCAATTTTACCTCGTAATTCTAATGAAGGCTACATTAGAAATAATCAGATTCGATCAGTACTATAAAATGCTTAAGCTAGAGCCTCTATAAAATCATTCTAATTCCTTCAGTTTCCATTCTTTCATTCGAATTAATACATCTGTTTCCAACTTTCTCCATTCACCCGGCATGAAAATTCATCAACGACTTTCCCCTTAATGCATTCCGCTAGTCATTCCTCGGCGTTAATTCCAAATCTATTATTTATCAGTAATTAGATTTCATTGTCCTCCGCTCCCATTGATTACACTTTACGAACAATATTCCACATCGGCCGCCTAATGCCTCCGCCGAAAATACCTAGTCCAAATATCTGATTGATCCAGCGCATTATAGCCCATTAATTAACGCGGTATCTACATAATATGCCTTTATTCTTCATTGCACTTTTCCGTCAAATTGTCGGGTCATTCGGCGCTGACAATTTCTCATCGATTGTTCTACATTCCGATCCAAAGTGGTTCCACAACAAAGACCACCTTAACTCGATTCAACTAATCGTAACTGCTTAAAATCTCTGCCGCACTTTCGCCCCGGCCATTGTGCGCGAGCGAAATTACTTCATTTTCTTAATCTGCCGGAATCTTCGTTCCGTTATCGCTACGATAATTGCGATAATGATAATCACGCGAAGACTGCGAAGAGACGGCGGAAACTGTAACCCTAATCGCGCGGAAATGGGGTGGCAAATGACGGAGCTTCGTCACTCTAAGGATCGGCCGACTTTTTGGCAAAAGTGTTCATCATGGCCAAAACGATCCGTCGCCGAAACTCATCGATCGGCCGAAATTCCGGCGGCCACTGATTCGCCAACGGAAATCGTGTTAAACGAAATGAACAGCGATGCTCGGCGAATTACATTGTAATCGTTTTTCTCGCGCCGTTACGACACGACCTTTGGAACAATCAACGTCGATTCGCGTCTTACGGTTTTTGCGCGACGACGATCGCGGGATACTTTACCCCGACGTTGCCGTTTTTCCGTCCGGAATATTTGTTGCTAATGTTTCGGGACGAGCTTTTTGCCGGCGCGCAATTATTTTTTTGCCATTTCCCAGGGGCAAAACGGAATAAACAACCGAGGCTGCCTATCCCGTCAGGCGTGTAAGAGATTTTACGCCGCGTGCACGGAAAATGCGAAGCGTCGTTTTAATGTACTCGAAAAGAGGCGAAATAATCGACGAGCGGCGATCGTTTATCGGTTTTGTTTATTTCCGGAAAACCAGCAAGGGTCGTTTTTAATCAGTCGAAATTAGTCGCTGACCCGGCGGGATTGTCGGAAGAACACCCAGAAAAATAATTTAGTTGTCTCAAATAAATACATTTATTTGGACAAATTTAGTTCCGCTAAATGAAGATTTATTTGGAACTAATAAATCCTTATTTTGTGTAGGGAAGTACATTTATTTGCTACATACATATATTTATTTGCTACAAATACAGATTTATTTATCCCAAATAAATAATTAATTCGGTACCATTTCAAATAAATTATTTAGTTATGATAAAATGAAGTCATTTGGAACTAATACATTATTTTTCTGCGTGTAAGCTTACTACGAATCAATTTCGGACAAAAACGCGGCCGCCCAGCGGATTATCGGATTTGAATGGTGATCCGCGCAAATTTGAATCGCTCTCTGCGTTTCGAATTTTTGTTATGTAAGGAGCAGCGCGCCATTACGCGAAATCGATTTTATGTAATGAGCGTCCAATTAGCGACCGATCGACGGGACACCTGTAATTAATCGGCCGAACAAATGTCGTGACTTTTCGATCCGTGCAGTTCCGGTTTTCGCGTGACGTCACGGAGTTCGCGTTCGAGTTGTGACATTTCATTCCGGTCCCTCCCACGCGTTCTTTAAAATATGACAAATACGCCCGTTAATAATGTATGGCGGAAAAGTGTCGAGGAATAAATTTACTTGAACGAATCGACCCTTAGCATCAAGATGTAACTTTGCGAATGCCGAACGCGATCGAACGAAGGACAGTTCCTTTGTTCGAACAAAATTTCTTTTTTCGCCAAGTTCGAATTGGGCTGCGAACGAGCGCGAAAAGTAGTTATTGATTTGCCGGAAGAGGAAGTGTCGCGTTGAATTGGCACGCGGAAAGACGCGTCGTATTTTTTGTCGGAAACAAAATTCAGCCAACGAAATTTCTCTCTTTTTTCCTCGTGTTTTTCGCGCAGTGAAACATTTAAGAACGCCCGGAGGATTCCTTGGGCAAGCGGCGCGGATGATAAACGTGCCTTTTTTTCGGCCAAGTAGTGGATGATCGTCAATGAGATGACGCCGAAAGATAAATGGAAACAAGTGTCAATGCCCGGGCAAAGAAGACACCTTATCGCAGAATTGCGTCCGAGTGAGGTTCGAATTACGACGGACCATAATACCCCGGGGCTGACGATATCCGTCTCCTCATCACTTGCAAGACGCGGAAACGTCTCATTCTTCTAATTCCAATCGGACAGCGGCGATCAATTCTGGTTAGGAAAAGTCCAATTAATTGCAATCAGCAGCTGCAGTAAACAATATCGAGCAATCGCGGTGGAAGCAGAATTTGCATTGTGGCTTAAACCATCAATCACGAAACAGCTAAAAACAACAAACTAACAAAACTAACAAAAACTCTGCACACTTCCGTTTAAAAAATCACTGAAAAAATAACCCGTCCCGTCAATCTCACTCTTTTTTCAAATAAGAACATCTTTTTCTAACTAACAAAACTAACAAAACTAACAAAACTAACAGAACTAACAAAACTAACAAAAACTGCAGACACTTCCGTTAAAAAAATCACCGAAAACAATCACCCGCCCCGTCAATCTCACTCTATTTTTCAAATAAGAACATCTTTTTCCAAACCACTTTGAACTTTCCGGGCAAAATTAGAGTAAGAGTCACCTAACCGCCGAACAAAACTACCAAAGCTTCTGCCTTATAACTTTATTAACTCACTACCCCCAAAAACAACTAAACTCCTCCAAAACACATTAAACTCCCTTTTTTGCCAGCACACCCCGATCACTGACTCAAAACCGCTTCCCACGAGTTTGCTACAGCGCTACGCGGGTTCTGACTTCCGTCACTCGAACCGCGACTTTTCCTCGAAATAACGGCCGAAAATCGGCAAGCCGATCACCGGATCGATGCGTACCTGTTGTCGGGCGAAGTTCCGCGTGGGGGTGGCACCGCTGTTGACGAATCCAAGCGCGAAAATGACGAAGAAAGCGGCAAGAGCGCTCGAGCCCATCGCTTGCACTCGGTGGTTGTCGTTCTGCGGCTCGCAAACAAACAAACAACTCAAGAAACGCAGCGACTCGCTACTCGGTGCGCCGTAGTGGACTGCAAGAAGAGATTCTGGTGGCGTCGTGACGCCGAACGTCGCTCTTATACTTGGTGACCGTCTGTTCGCTCTATCCTCTGGCTGCGCATCCCCAAAACACGAGACCAGGCGCGTTCAGCTCTCGGGCGGCGGTACCGTGTAACCCTCTCGCATTCGAAATCACGAACCTTTTACATCGAACGCTGCGCGCGTAATATACGCGTAATATCCGAGGGTGACTAGACGATTAATCGGCGCCTATTTTTAGACGCAAATCGCGCACGCATTTTTCACGCCGGCCGGCCATCGGTGCATATTGAGAAGTACATTTGCACGCAGATTCGCCGGCGATTTCACTTTTTGCCCGAACCGACGTCGACGGCCTTCGGCCGGGAAGGACGGGAAAAGTGTATGAAAATTTCGAACGAGGAATTGCGGCTGGACGGTTTACAGATTTATGGGGGGCATCGGCAGACCGGGATTTATGGGGGTGAACAAAGTGGGCGGGCGGATTAATTGGGCGGATGAATATGGGAAATAAGTTTGGCGCGGCTACATTGGAGAAATCGGGACTTGCCCGTGGATAAAGATACGGAAACTTACGGATAACGTTACGTAACAATCTGTAAATTTGCAACGAATTTTACGGATAGAAGCCTTTTTTACGGATAGCCTTACCAAAAGGTGTTCTCCGTAAATATCTGTAATAATATAATTCGTACAGTTTTAACTGTACACTGTAAAATTTCCTTTTTTTGGATCCGCGAAATCTGTGGGGGATTTCGCATTTTTTACGTCAAATTCAAAAGAAAATAGTAAAAAGAAAATAATTGTTGACACCAGAGAATGTATATGTAGATATATTAATTTTTTTATC
>JABFPB010006099.1:0-12436 GCA_022817645.1 Ceratoteleas bidentatus | reverse complement strand
GATGCGTGCTGCTGAGAGTGCGCCGGCTGAGGGACGAGGGCCTGAGAGGAGGCGAGGAGGAGGCGGCGGCGATCGCGCGCAAGGACGAGCGGCTCACGAGGAGGGACCGCGAGCGGGCGAGGATCCTGAGGCGGAGGAGGATTAGCGGGAGGTCGGCGTCCGTGCCGAGACTTGATGTGAGTTTTTGAGGAAGGCCAATGTAGGGAGAAGTGCTCGGAGAGAAAAGTTGACTTAATTATTACTATATTATATGGTATTCCGAGGTCGCAGTTTCCTCTATTAGTATTTGGTACAGGTATTTCTCATAATTTTCTCGTATTATTTTCAGATCGAATTACTATATTTTTAGCGTAAACGAAAATTATATTTCTTAAAAAAACATTTTGCACAGAGTTTCGAACCCGCGATCTTGTGGTTTACAGCCGGACTCTTCACCTTCACCGCCGACACGTTGATATTCGAAGCATTTGACCTTTCTTTTGTTTGAATCAGCGCGTTATTTGTTTACAGCATTATTTGCCCTTGCGAGAAAACAGTTTTTACTAGGAATTTATCGCAATTTCCTACAAAATATAGTAGTTTATACCGTTTTGGAAGTATAACTAAAATTACTTCGAATTACTTCCTCGAATTACTATAAAATATAGCACTTTTTGAAGCAATTTTTCCCTCCGGGTGGGAATGAACTTGGTTCCCAAAAAACTTTTGGGAAACGCAAGCAGGGTGGACAAAATCTGGATTCGGTCTGATGCCAGATTGTATTCTCTAAATTCAAAGAAGTAGACTTATTGAAATAAGTATATATGCACTTGAAATAAGTTAATATTAACTTATTATGAAGTGCATGACTTTTCACTTAGAATAAATGGATACTGACTTACTGAAATTTAGAGAGTATCCAGATTGCTCCAGACTGTTTCCAGACTATATGCAGACTACATCCAGGTTATATCCAGACTACATCCAGACTCTTTTTAGTCTGGATAAAGTCTGACATGCGTCTTGACCCAGAATAAATCCACATTAAAAGGAGTCTGGTTGTAGTCTGGATACAATCTGGAAGCAGTCTGGAAACCATTTGGCAGTAGTATATGTGGCCAGATACAAATTCATTTTTTTCACCACGGAAGCTTTTCAAGAAAAAACGCCAGAATCGTCTTGAAATGAGATAAACATACAACACAAAGAGCCATTTTAAAAATGACATTTCTTTATCCGAAAAGAGAGCAAAGTAGGAAAGGTATCGGACAGATGTTTTCTAAACTGAAATGGCTTAGACGTCTTTGACGAAAAAATCAGTAGCGAAGTATCTAAACGAGTTGGAATAGTAGACTTATTTTTTGGTGAAAAATATTAATGTTGGATATAAAGGATTCAGGCCCAAAAAGTACAATTGTTTTAATTGAAAAGGAGTCCTTTTGTTAGAATAAATATTCAATTCTCAGAACTGAATATTTAATTCCATCAGCTAAATTTTACTTTTGTCAACTAAAAATTTAGTTTCTTCAACGATATTACCGCAACCAAATTGATTAAGTTGTCATAACCATTTCGTTTGGACCGAGAGGGAATGTGAGATTCATTGAGCGATGATTGGAAATCGATTGGTTAGACTAAAGAAAAGTATCGGAAGAGAATGAGTGAGAAAATAGATATATTAATAGTTATATATTTTCACCAGAAAATAGATATATTAATAGTTATATATTTTCACCAGTTTCTAACATACCATGTCTGTTGTTTTTTGAAAAAAATCGGTTAAGTTACATTAATAAGATTTTGAGATATTTGCGTCTGGTTAAACAATAAATTCTGAATTCACGATTAACTTGCAAATACTGCATTTTAATTTTTTGTAGGGATGTGGTTTAATTAAAATCACACACCTATTTTGATGAAACAGTATTTCTAAATAACAATAATGGCCATAAGGCATCGCGACTGGATCATGACACGGTACACTTTTAGTTTAAAATTTAAGGAATCTGTATAAAACCTTTTTTTAGCGCATTAAATCAATATTGATATTTGCATCGAATCAATACTGACAATCACTTACAATGCTACGTCATTATTATATGCAATGTTTTCATTATATTTGACATACTTATGTTGATGTCGATGTCTTGAACTTATGTCGATAAAAAATTGATACAATGCCGACATTGGACATTGATTTAGCATCGAATGAATAAATCGTTAACCCGACATCAGTACTGAACTAATATTGATAATTGATTTCATTTCTCTTATGTAGATTTCCTGGCTCATAAATGCCGTTGTTAGACACTTGAAACTTTAGTATTTCAAACAGTAACGTTAAGGGGTTATCTGGAAGAGATATCGGTATTTTGTCTATGTCTGTTATTCAGTTTTATGAGAACATGGAATTCCGTATTTCTCGTTTTGCGCACGTCTTGTCTGAACGTTCCCTAAGGGAGTACATACCTTCTCAAGGTTCAAAGAAATTGATTTTTTCTCTACATAAAACGCTCTTTGCGGAACATGCACTCAGAAAAATTACATATAATTTGATCAAATTGTTTTACTTTCAACACAACAACATAAATAACTGAAAACCCAGTATCTCGACTAACATTTTTTGCTATCAATAATTTATTTCAAATTGCCCCCAAACAGGAAAATGAAAATAAACCAAAATGTTGACTTAACCTGAAATAAGATATTTCAACTGACATTTTCCAACATTATTCTTATAAGAAACAAGTCCTAAAATGCTCGCACCAAAAATATCATGCAGCAACAAAAATATTTTTCCCATACCAATTAAGTTTGCTCGTAAGATTGATACGAAGGGTGTCACTTGCTGGAACGAAAACTGGCTCTGCGCTGAAATATGTGACGGAAAAAATGCGTCGGACAAGTTGGGAATGCGTTCGTCGGAAAACTTTCTACTAAATAAAGTATCGCGAACCACAGCTTAATGAATTCCAACCTGGAAACGCCAGAAAAGTCGGTGTCAAAATAAAAGTGCCAATGAGACTTGCGCATTTCTAACTGGCATTCCAATCGACACACATCTACATTATACAATATGGCTCGCAATGATACAAGAAATTATGCGGGTTGAGTAACCGCGAGCAATCTCGAGGTACTTTAATTAGAATTTGATTACATGCGTTTCAGAAATTTCGATCGCCCCGCGCTCGAATAAATGTCTACATTTCGTCCAGCTTTGCCGATGAAGCGATAATCGAGTCCTGTTCGACACTCATTACACTAATACTTTGCCGCGCAAACTGCAATTTCCAACGCGCTGATTAAATGCCGGTGCATATTTTTATAATCCCTTTTTTTCAAGCCAACAATTTCGTCGATAAAACCGTCCGGAAAAACGACCTTTCACTTTCCCAGCGACTCAATTGCTGGAGCAAATTTGCCACAAATTCGCCGTGACACTTTTCCCGTTTTGCGCACTTTCGAAACTGGCGAACTATTTTGACATTCGTTAAGCGCAAAAGTCGGACAAGCGTACAACAGTTTCGAGCGGAAACGAGCCCGAACACGACACTTCGGCTCGACATGCAAATGCGCACGTCTCGAACGTGCAGGAAGTCTTTTCCCGTGAAATTGATTTTTCAAGTCGCCGCGTAAATTTAGCGGATTCGGCCGTGAAATTCGCATCCGATCCGAATAAATCGTCCATTATCTCGGGCATTGTACGTTTGTCGCGGCGCATGCCGAATCGTCGGCATGCCGGCACACAATGTCTCTTTTGTCGACCGGGTCTGTTTGATGACGGAGGTCGCTTTGATGTCTCGCTCGTTTTTGTAACGCGACAAGAGAGCCACTCGTGATATGTATTATACGCCACATTCGTTTAGCATCGACGCGTACTTGTCATTATCAGACCATGTTTTACGAGGATTTATCGGTGGTTTGGCGAATTATTTATGCACAATTGAAACCAAATGTATCAGTTGTGCATAAATAACATTGTTTTAACCGTTTTGTCTCAGAGGTAAAGGGATCGACTTGTAATCGTAAGATGTCGAGTTCGAGACTCGGTGACGATTTTTCGAAAAAAAAAAAAAAAAATACAATTAGATATAATTTGGGATCTTCATTTTACTATTTTCTTTTGAATCTGACGTTAAAAATCCAAATTCTCCATAAATTTTGAGGAATCCAAAGAAATGAAATTTTTCAATACAACTTTTTACCCTCTGATGAATATAAAACGAACACTGAATATAATTAAAAATAAAAATAATTGAAATTCAGAAATTGTCACCAAATATTGCACAGTAATGAAATTTCGGTTGCAGTATTCGTAGGTTTTCTTTAAAGATTGGTTTTCATTAACGACCTTTCATGAAACTTTAACCAGGGCTCTCTTTCAAGCTTATTTATAAGAGTGTATAAATTCAAAATTATTTCCATCATTAAATGTGCCAATCTCCGTCTGAATACAGAATCTACAAATTTGGTCGTTTTTTATCCGCAAATTTCCTTTGTTGGATTTTGGCTTAGTTGAGAAAATCCGTCGGCGAGCTCGAGTACCGCCACCTACACACGGCATCAAGATATGCGGCCGTTTCGCAACGGACGAAAGTGCCACGAGTATTTGCGTCGGCGGGTACCTTGAGCCGCGCTGGAATCCACCTGGCGAGGATGCGAAATCGGTCGCGCAAAACAAATTGACATATTGCCAGCACGGGCGACTCGCTCGAAAACAGTCCCGATGCTTAATAACACCGTTTCGGCGCATTGTCCAGTCGCGGCACAACAAATCACGTAATAACCAATCATGCTTATTACGTGAATGAATTATCGTGCTCGACGAACAATAAACAACGCACCGATGCAAATGAAATTTCTGAAAAAGGCTCATCCTATTTTTAGTAATGAGAAAAGTCTGGAAATTATTCTGGAAACTTCCGAATACTAATTCTAAAAATGTCTACAAAATCTTAGAATCTCTGAAAATATCTCACGATTCTGAGAATCTGAGCTTTAAAAAGGATTTTTTAACTTTCTTTTTCAATTTTTTTTATTTTTTGGATAATTTTTCTCAATTTTCAAATTTTTTTTTCATTTTTTTCGAATATTTTTTTCAAATTTTTCGAATCTTGTTGTTTCATTGATTTCGAATATTTTTTTTCTATTTTGTCGAATATTTTTTTTTATTTTGTCGAATATTTTTTCAATTTTTTCGAATATTTTTTTCAATTTTTTCGATTATTTTGTTTCAGTTTTTTCGAATATTTTTTTTCAATGTATTCGAATATTTTTGTAATTTTTTTAGATTTTTTCAGAATATTTATTCCCACAGAAATGTCCTTGCGATTTTCCAATCGACGCCAATAATGTATGCGATTGCGGAAAATCTGTCTCCCTTCTTCCGCTTTGTTTTCGTCGCTCATTACAGAGGGTGACACCTCTCATCAGCGAAAACAGATAGAAATTCAAATGAATTTCCCACGTAACTATTGCGGCAGGAAAATTGCACGCGAAGTGCAAATATGATAAACGGCGTTTTTTGTTGCGCGTCGTTTGAATAATTCGCTTGCGTGGCGGAATGAAAATGACGCTTTATGAGCGGGTTTAAAAGGTGGTTAAGTTTTACAGTGTACACTTTGAAAGGGCGTTTCGGTGTCAGGAAATAATAAGGCACGATGTGTTCTAGAGCGGATCGGCGCCGTTCCCTGCGGTTTAGAGGATCGTCCGCATGATAGGCGATATTTGACAGTTCGTTCAGTCAATGGTTTTTAATTGACAGGAATTAGTGAATTTCGGTTCCCAAAACAGCAGATCGACGCTTTCGAGGTTCCTCAAAACAATTTAACTGCACGCCAAAAATATTTTTGCAAATCGGAGGGAACGTGAAAAGCAAAACAATCTTCGACTATCCAATTAGCAAAAAATCGAGCTGATTGGCATTTTGAAGATACTGTATTGGCTGAGAATAGAGTGCTTACGTCATGTATTCTTTATCTCTACCCACAGTTTTCCAGATGAAATATGTCTGAACTCTTAAAGCTATACTTTTTATGAAAAAAAATGTTTTCCTTTTCTTTAATGAGATCTTTTTTAGAGGAACTTAAGAAATTGTTTTTAACCAAAAAACGAAAATATTGTTTTCGTCATTATTTTCGGGAAGATGACAAATCCGTCGCGAAAAGTATCATCAAGATTTAATGATGAGAGTTTAAAATGTTGAACTATATTAAGAAATACAGGTGCGACATTACGAATCTATTTTAAATTTATTTTACCTTTATTAAAAAAATTTATATTCGTTTTTTTCTGTTGATGATAAATATAAAATAAATATAAATGAAATAAAGGGAATATCCTGTTTATCTGTAAATAAATAATAAATATTAATAAATATAAATAATTTTTAAATAAAGACATTTATTTTTCTGTCATTTTATTTCTATCCATTTTTTTATCCGAATATGTTTTCTTTCCAAATTTATTGTGCAGTTTATATTTATATTATATTTAATTTATCTTTATCATCAGCTTTACCAACTTCTGCACGTAATTTATAAAATGAAATAAAACAATATAAAACAAAATTAAATTACCATATTTTTAACAGAATTTACAAATATGGTAAAAGCGATAAGAAGTATTCAAGAGAAGAGTACAGAGTGAGAAAGGATGAAACTTCTTGTTTCAGAAGGATAGTGTATTAAAACTCTATTGAAATAGTTCATTTTATTTGTTTTTTTAATATTATTTTACTTTTTGTTTCATTTTATTTAATTATGTTTTATTATTTTATTTCATTTTTTTTATTTCGTTTTATTACGTAACATCATTTAAAAATTATGGTCAAATATTGATAAAACTGATGATAAATAATAAATTAAAGTAAATAATATAAAATAAAATATTTAAAAATAAATAGTATTTTAATGTATATAAAACTAATATAAATAAAGTGTACATACATTTTGTAAAAAAAATAAAAATCGGATAAAAATGGATAGATATAAAATATAAACGAAATATAAACAATTTTAAAAAAAAGATAAAACAAAACTTTAAATAAAAAAATTTTATTTATATTTAAATTCTAATTCCTACTCAATTCACTTATTCTTACCAAAGAGTCGTCCAATTAAAAAAATAACTATATTCGCGCTTCTCAATATCTGAATAATCACTTACTTGAATAAGTGGCCGTTTTTTCCCTTATTGAAATTTCGAGAGTAATTATAATAAAAGAAAACTGTTTCATTAAAACATTTCTCTTCCATTTCACCCAACCGACCCAAACCTTTCGCCAAAATTCGAAAAAGTCGTCCCGCCCTTCGTCCAATTAAATCGACCGTACGCAAAACGCTTTACATAACCGCGCGTTTCGCGTGGAAAAGCACGTTTAGCGGGGCCCGAAACGTTCTCTCCCTCGGCCGTTGTGCTCCGTGCACGGCGTGGCACGAAATTCCAGAACGATGTGAACAAAACAGGTTATTTTACGATCGCATGCAGGGCCCTTTTCGCCAGCGGCCCGGCAGATCCCGAGCGCGATTTCCAACCAGGGCGATAATTGCGCGCGTGTCTCGGGGGCCTCGCCACGAAAAATGACGAGCGCCGGCTACGCACGCCGAGATTCGCGCAGCGCCTGAGAAATCGTAAAACGAGTGCCCTTAATGATACGCTCTATACGGCTTAAGTATACAGCTTTCGACGTTGCTTTCGACGAACGGTCCATTAGGAGCCGCGCGCGGAAATTAAGGAACCCGAGTGGGAAATTACGATGCCGATCCGGAGGTGGAAGGGCGCGATCGGATCGCGCGAACACTTCGTTAGAAAGAGTGTTAGAGGTTTCGCAATCGCCTTTCGCTTTCGCTAATTGGCGCCTCATGACAATTCGCCGATCGCGCGATTTCGCGCGCCGATCGTTGCGTTGCGTAACCGATTTTCGGGAACCGGTAACGCCGGACTGTAATCACGAGCGCGAGATACGAAATTACGGTTCCGTTTGGTGTAACGTCGCATACTTTGGTCGGAGGTACGTGTTTCGGAGGTAATTCTGCGGTTAATTGGAATGTTTATTGCGGCCGTTTTGCGCCACATCGCTCCGGAAAGGAACAGCGAAAGTGCACCTGGAGCAGCATTCGAAATCTGTTTTGAATTTATTTTATTTTTATTTTAAATGATATTTATATTTAATTTATATGTATTTTATATTTATTTTTCTTTGATTTTATGTCTATCAATTGTTTATCCGATTTTTATTTCTTTCTTTACAAAATATAAGAGCACTTTATTAACACTTATCTTTTATCATGAGTTTTACCAACTTCTGTACGTAATTTATGAAACAAAATAAAATAAAAACAAATAAAATGAAATAATTGAATAGATTTTTAATACAGTATTCATCTGCATCAAACCTATTTAAATATTTTATTTTATTTCTTTATTATATTTTATTTTGTTTCATTTTATTTCATGTTATTTCATTTCGTTTAATTTCACTTTATAAATTACGCGTAAAAGTTGGTAAAACTGATTATAAAGATAAATTAAATATAATATAAAGTACACATACATTTTGTAAATGATACAATTTTCGGCTACTTTCAATAAATAGTTAAAATTAGCCAGAACATTTAAAATTCTTTCAGGGGTTTCGATTACTTTAAAAAATTTTGCAAAAAAAAGGAATTCCAAAAGAAATACCTAAGAATTCACATCAGAGATTGCCTGTTCAACAATTCAATAGTTCTGAAGATGTAAACCATTTTCATTCCTAAACATTGAACAAATTAAAAAAATATAAAAATCATATAAAAAATCCTTTTTTCTGTACCAACAAATTTCTAAATTGTTCTTGAAAACTGTCCTAAATACTCTTAATTCTCACGATCGGAGTGCTCAAATCAATTACGAGTCTCCAAACAGCGTCGAATCAGCGAACGCTCGTCCGATGAAACAATAACCGCGTGACTCAGCTGTTTTGAAGAACACGCCAGTCGAGGACGAGGACGCAAATTCCGTTCACGAACCGGCGTCTAATCGCGGGTGAAACACTGCGGCGACCTTTCGACGGCGCGATTCCTTTGACGCGTCGCTCGTGCCGGAGTTTCGACGCGGCATTGCTGGTCGAAAAACAACGGAGATCGTCGGAGTCCGGCTTACACGTGAACGGCGTTGCCAGACGCGAGATTTCTCCTCGCGAACTTTCCTCCGGCCGGCCGATTTGGAAAATAATAGAAAATCGATGAACGACGAGATGCCAATCGCGCCGATGAGCGAATCGCGAACGACGGTTTCGTTGATTTCACTGGGGAGTTTCCGTTTTCAATGAGGAAAACAAGTCGGGAAATGTCGCTTTCGATTGACAATCGTCGTGGAGAAATAAACATCTAAAAATCCGGAAAATGGTGCAAATTTAAAAAATTCGCAGAGAGGAATTTTTACAATTCTTAAGAATTTGTCAAATTCTCAAATTCTTGAAGATTTGACAAATTCTTAAATTTTTGAGAATTTGTCTAATTCTGAAACTCTTGAGAATTTGTCAAACTCTAAAATTCGAAAATTCTTGAGAATGTGTCAAATTCTACAATTCTCAAATTCTGGAGCATTTGTCAAATTCTAATATTCTCAAATTCTTGAGAATTTGACAAATTTCCTTCCAGACTTCTAGAAATTGTCAGATCCATTTAGACACCTTTTCCGTTTATTTCAGAGATTTGTCCGAGTTTTTTTTTTATTTCAAAGTAAATTTCAAACAGTTTCTCTGGGAGGAATTTTTTAGATTCTTGACAATTTGTTAAATCTTCTGGATTTAATAAATCCTGAAGATTTTAACAAGTCCTGACACTTCAGGACTTTTTCAGAAAATTTCAGATCCATTTAGACACTTTTGGAATCGTTTTTTTTTAATTCGATTTTTATTCTGCTAGGATTATTTGAATCTGAAATTTCGTAAGAAACGATGAAGAGGAAGAGGTGTGAGAAGCGACTCGGTTTTTCCGATCCGCCGATAAATGAACGGTAATTACGGATGTTTCAGGAACAATAAAGCCGATTTTTATGGTTTGGTTCGGCAGTAGGAAGTGTTTGCGTATTTCAACAACAGCGATTTGAATTACGTAACTTTAGACTGATTCGGAGATTTTGATAAGAGGAAATTTATGTGCGCACTGGCTGGGGTTTTGCAAGGTAGATGAGGCTGCAAGAGATTCAACGTTCAAGTTCAAAGGCGAAATAAAACGTCGTTTTTTCCTTGGTCCTTTTACAGTAGCCAAGGAAGCTTTCCTTTTCGCTCCTCTGAATGAACCAAGACACGCGCTTATTCACAAATGTGACATGACGATTTACGTATAAAACTTGACACAATTGCGCACCGAAGACACGCGTGGCTTCGCCTTCCAACTTGTACGGCATCTGACCTAATTCAATTTTTGCGCAGCATTCATTCCAGTCAGATTCTATTAATTTTCATAATACTTTCTCATCACCGTTGCATTACGGGATGGTTGGGACAATTATGCGCTTAACTCGGAACAATTGCACAGCAGTAGGCTCTTTCTTAGTTAATGTTGATTTATGCTAATGCTTTGCGAGGTGAGATGGTTTTCAGATAAGAAGATTTTTCTCTTAATTATTATTCGAGAGAATTTTTCGGACGTTGCCCGAGAAAAATGCAATGTAGCAATTTTCCAAGAAGAATTTATTATTTTAAAATTTATTGTCATATTGTTTTATGCACATCGTCAAATGTCGAAATGTTTTTTCTGTGATGAAATAGTTTGGATCTAAATCAACTTATTTTATTAGACAATTAAACTATGAAGAGAAAATGTTATTATAAAGTGAATAATTTATATCGTGACAAACCATCCGATATTATTGCAGTTTGCAATATTATTGCAAAAAAAGTCAAGGCGGATAAAATAATTCAATCGAATCCCGTCATTCCATTGGTTGAATTGCTTACAGTAACATATCGTAATGTGTTTTAAAAAATACACAACTTCAATCAAGATGACTATTAATTCTATATCAAAATGATTCGACAATTTGAGTTATTACACCACCCTACCATTAATTTCAGAAAACTAATTATGACATAAACTGCAATGCATGTTTTTGCCTTCAAATAATTACAATAACTTGAAAATAATTATCTTGGGATTATTTAAAATAATTCCAAATAATTCCATAATAATAATTTTGGAATTATTTGGAAATCGTTTGGAATTGTTTTAATTAAAATAATTGTCAAATAATTCTTTTGGTACTTTTTGGAAATCATTTGCAAATTATTTGAAGTAAATTAATTTATAATAATAAATAATAATAAACTAAATGACGATTTTCCCATTCATCATTGTCTCTCCCCACCACATCCTGCTCTCCTCCCGACGGAAACGTCAATAAGCCGCCAATCCCAGATAAGATACCCGACAAACCAGACCAGTCGTTATCCCGCAAAAACGACCCTCGCAACAAACGGTCCAATCTCGGCCGCATCTGCGATCGGTCCTCGTTTCCCGATCGGCACCGCCTGCCGATCGCTCCGCTGACGCAACCGGCGCCGCGGTTACTTAATGCACTGCGGCGTGACTTCGGCTGCGGAAACGCGGCCGCGCGTCATTAGCTTCCTACTCATCCCGGCTCGGCTTTGAAATGGCCGCCCGGCTTTTCGACATCGCGATAATTGAATGCAAATCGCGGTGCCCACGCGGCCTCCTCTGCCGCGTCCTTTTTTAATCGCTTTCACGTGAAGCGCGTGCGTTTTTTCGCCGTCGCCGCGACATTTCCATACTCGGGAAAGTGAACGACGCTGGCTTTCGCCTCGCGCGAACCGCGTGCACTTTTCAGCGGACCTGTCGCGGACAAACGCCGATTGCGCATCGATGCCGCGCAATTTCGCGCTAATCGCCGATCGTTGCGCCGCGCGAAATTGCGGATGATTAGAGCGATCGGGAGAGGGGGCGGTTTCGCAACGGGGAGTGATTGGCCGATGTTGAATGGGGTGGGGAAAAGGGTTGGTTGAGCTTGGTTGAGGAGTAGAAAAAGGAACCGATTTTTTTCGAGATTTTGTCCGAATAGAGATGTATCTTATTTGAAGGAAATCTTGTAGAAATAAAATCTGTGGAAATCTGTGTAAAGTGCTCTGAAAACCTCTGAAAATCTCTGAAAAATACTTTACGATTGTTGTAGTTTATCCAATAAGTTTCTCTAAATTTCAGAGTTTTCCCTGAAAATATCTGAAAAACTGTGATAGTCCTGAATTTGAGAGGGTTTCAGAAATGTTCAGAGATTTTCAGAGATATTCAGAAATTTTCAGGATATTCAGATTTTCAAAGGTTTTCCGAGCATTTTTCAGAAATTTTCATTCTGCAATGATAAAGAATCGTTAAGGAGGTTGTCTTGTGAGGTAATTTCTAACATTTTGTTTTATTTAAAATTGAAGAATCTTTTGAAAAAAAATTAATGATTA
>JABFPB010006098.1:0-12442 GCA_022817645.1 Ceratoteleas bidentatus | reverse complement strand
ATAATTTGTAGTGATGGACAATGTAATTTACTTTGCATATAATTCAGACAAATTGATGAATGAATTAATTGCAGTTTATTTACTACGAAAAACAGGAAATTTGAAAAGGTTAATCGCAGTAGAATGCACATTCACCTGTGCCAATTCTTGTCCTTGTTGCAAAATTTGGAACGCAGTGTTTTGCATGTGAGCGACATTGTCGTTGTGAGCGCGCAAAAGCTGGTCCGGTACGCCCTCTCGTGGGGGATTTTGCAACTCCTGCGCCCACATCTCCAAATTGCCGCTGACCTCCAAGGCGTCTCGTTCGAAAACTCGCAGACGCAAACACATCTCAAGTCGCAGCTTCTTCGTTGCCCAGAGATCTTCGAGTTCTTGTCTAAGTCCTGCTAAACGGTCCAAAGCGGTCTCGACTGCTGCTACCTGTGTCATTGAAAAGCCCAGATTAAGATAATGAAGTAGTAAACTAAACAAACACATCACTATCTCTTAAATAAATTAATAAGTAATGAAAATAATGAAAATAATGTTATGCAAAAATAAGAATAAACTTTATTGACACAAAAACAACTTTGTTGCTTATTAATTGAATAAAATAATTAATCAATTAATAGCAAACATCTGTGAACAAAAAAGGAAACGTTTGAACTGTAGAAAAGTTCATTTGACAAAACTATAAATAGTCATAGTAATAATTATGTGGTCAAAAAACAGTCACGCGATAGCTGTCTACAATCTTTTCAGAGAGATAGGAAATTTGAATTATAATTAATAGATTAATACTAATAGTGCTGAATCCAACATTTTTTATTATCTGTAGAATCTCATAATAAATTCAATAGTAGTAATGTATGTTATTTATAATAGGCCGGAATACTTTATTTCCAATCCAGCAATTATAATAATTAACCTGATGAATTAATGATCCATTGATTTCCATTAATCGATTAAATGTAACTAGATTAAATTGGTATAAGCATGGGCAAAGTTGAAATTTAATCTGACTGTATATATCAATCGTGCTTTAGAAACATTTTTAACAGCCCAACTTTAGAGATAATTTACTAATTTTTTTGGCAATAAATTAGCAAATTAATTCAAGTGAAACGAGACGAAGTTTTGTTTTCTGTTACTGGCTGAAAGGCAAAATTTCAGAAAAGTCATTAATGATATAGTACACTGCCTTACAAAATGTGCATGTCATTGGAAAAATATTCTAATGGAATGCTTTCTTTAATACAATTCAAGTCAATTATTTCTAATATGATAATATTTAGAAAACAGCTTTTGATTGAGAACAAAAATGGCATAAACAGTTTAGAACATTTCTTACAACAATTCATTCAAGAGTTAATTAATAAGAATGTGATATTAATAAGTATGTGATACACAAGCTGATTAATTGCTCACTCGTATTGGCAAAAATCTGATATTAATTATTATCGCGAATAAAAAGTTAAGATTTCTTCCAAACATTAATCAGTTTTAACATTTATTTATCTTTTTACTGCTCCAAGATCAATACACTGTAAACCCGAAAATGTAAAATTACACTTTATGTCATTCTATATCCAGATTACATGTTACGTGACGTGTAAAAATACACGTTTTAGTGTGTAATTTTTCACGAAAACTGTAAAAATATACACTCTTGTGTTATTTTACAAATTTGTACAATGTGAGTTTATAATGCCAGAAATGTGCTAGTGTTGCAACTAACCGATCCAGTTGTGTCTGGAGACTCTGTCGAGTCTCTCAACTCTTGGAGCAAAGCTTCTCCCTGAGCTATTGTCGATGCACAGGCCTCGATGCAAGATGCACGATGTTGCGCGCATTGTTCTAGCAGGCGTTCCGCGTTGTCCAAACTGTCGGCAACCTCGTCCTGCTGAAGTTCCTGGCGCAACTCGTCCACCCATCCTATTAGCTGAACATCGAAGAATGTCTCATTAGCAACATTAGAAAGAAGAAATCGAGTTATCTTATATTATGTCCGATTAAGGAAGTTATTTCGCGAAAGGCTTGATTTTTAGACCACCAATCTAAGTATTCTGAATATAATTTAGAATATAGAATTCTGATATATTCACATATATAACTGAATTGAATTTAGAAATATCTTTATGTCTAGACAGAAAAGTAGTTTTATATATCGTCAGGTGTTGACTGATGCCCAAAATTTAAATTTTATAACGAGGGTAAGAATCTGGATTACCGAAAAAAAACTGCTCACCTCTTTTTCGTGAGTATAAAAAACAACCGCCAAATCTAGCCTACGCCGTCTCTGCTCGACTCTTGTAGCAAAGCTGCTGACATGAGCCTCCAGTTCCTGAGCCACTGTGTAAATCTCGTCTGGCGCACACTCGCCAGTATGTGCCAACTCTTCCGCAGCGGTCAACAACTTCGACGCATTGGTATAAGTATTCTGAAAGAACGAAAGTATCGATTAGTCGCAGTAATGATTCCGCATACTCAACAGAGAAATCGGAATTCCAACTTTGGTGCTCCTGAAGCAAATGAGATCTAGGACAGTTGCGATGAATGAGTTGAAGATGTCCATAACGGAAATGTACAAGAAATACAAAGTTTCGGCCGCCACACATTCGAACGAAACGTTTGCGTGACGGCGAAAGTGGATCTCGTGTGAATGGAAACGAATTGAAGTGACGTATTTTGAGAAACGACGCCGGCGGACTTAATTAAGTTGTTATCACTGGGTATTAATTAATCATCGCTTTGGCATTGGTGTCAATCACACACCTGCGCGACGTTCTCGAAGTGTTCGTGGCTTTTTTGATAAACCCTCGCTTTTTGCAAGTTGCGACCGACTCCAGTATTTTTTCGGATGAACACTTCCCCGTGATTGGTCAGCCAGTCTAACACTTGCTTAACGTCTTCCTGGAACAATCTGCGAAGCAATTTTTGGACGTATTAGTTCTTTCATGGAAACAATTCATAAAACAGTGATATAAGAAAAACAGTGCAACGTCGTTATTATTCGTTTAAGGGAATAATAAATGTTTATGAAGACGAAATATTTGATCTGCAAATGTTAGAAGCAATAAAGTGTAAATTTACCTCAACGCCAGTCTCTGGTGCAATTTAATTTTCCGCGCGTGCCAACGTGCCTCGAGAGCCCTATGGTGACCCAAAATTTGGTGGATCACTGCCAGCACATGTGAAGCACCCTCACTGTAATCCGCCGCAGGGTTGCCACTTATACCTCCCCGGACATCTAACGCACGACTCTCCTGGTTCTAACCCAAAATTCCGTGTGTAACAATGATTTATATATTTCCTTCTCTGGGATTACCATATGTTTATACACAATGGAAAAAACCAATATTTCAAATAAAAAAACCATGCCAGACTAATAACTGAAGGACTGATTTCATTTAGGGTCGTAAAAAGTTTTTTTAATCATTAAATCGATTCGATTTAAATTAAATTTTTCACAGTAAAAATGAACTCATAAACTTGAATTTGTTTAACAAAATCTTTACGTTTATATTTAAAAAAGGATTTATTGTTTAGGAAAAAAGTTGGTTTTAATTATAAAACTAAATTATCTCCATTCAAAGATCAATTCTTTGATCTTTAAATGGAGAATAAAATCTCGTCTCGAGAAACGCCGTTAAAAAATAACTAAATACTTGCTCAATCTTTGAGCAAGTTTTATTATTTAAATAAATGTTTGAAAAATAACTGTGTAATATAATAAAATAAAATATATTCTTGAAAATTATAATTTATCTTGATTAAAATCAATCGGTTTGAATCATTGCAACCCTAATTTCATATAATGCTCAAGCGAAAATCTCAAGCCTATCTAACTGACTTGAATAGTTGCATTTAAAACGCTTGAATCTTTGCATACAAATAACTGCATATCAGTTGCATTAATCCTTCATCAATTTTGCATTTTAATATTATTTTATTCATTACGAATTATATTTCTTCCTTTGAACAGTTTTTTGTCAATCGTGCAAAGATTCAAATATGTTATTGCATTGCCAATAAGCATTGGATTATATTATTTACAGAAACGTATTTGTTAATAAGCGAGCTGATGACAACTGATGAATTGTAATTTGTGTGAATGGTAACGAAGCTCGAAATGAATGATTTTGAAATACCCAGAATGAATTATGCAATGAAACAATGCAAATTAAAAATCGACAATTAGTAGATGACAAGCCATGCAGCATTTCAGAATGAACGTACATGTTTTCTGGCCGCATGATCAATTCCCGGAGGCTGATTACAGACTTGTACAAGATGATCCAGTTGATAAAGAAGTTTCTTACTGGTACTATGAACCTAAACAATGCCACGATTTGTTTGTTAAAGCCACCACCTCTGTTAAATCCAAGCTTGGTATTAATATTGAGTGTAAAAACAAAGATCAAAATTGCACATTGGTTACTGAACTAATAGCAGTACAATTGTACTGGAATCTCGAGTTGAATGAAAAATTGTCATTTGATCTTTGTTTTTAATAACGAGTAATTGTATGTTTAATAGCTGACCCATACACCGGTTTAGTGAACCATGTAACATAACAAAAGAACAAAAAATTACATAATCTTCCGTTGCAGTGGAGCTGCCACTGTGGCAAACTTGCAGCATATTTCCGAGCCCGCTCAAAAGTGCTTGGTATGCGTTGTAAACCTGTCATAATTCAGTTTTTCACTTAAATGTGTATTTCAAAACAACCGTAATATTGAATTAATTAACCAATTTAAATGCTTAACTAAAAGGAGTTGGACAAACGTTGTTAGTTTAAACAAATCAAATAATCGATATATTTGATTTAAGTCAATATCTTCATTGTAATCAAAGTTATTTGTTTAATATTTTATAGCTAATGTAGTTAATGAAACAAGTCTACTTTGTCTAGATAAAGTTGACACCGTTTGTTTAAATTTGTCCAAATTAGAGAAATAAATTGTAATCAAAAGAAATAATTCTGTACTTTCTTTGAATTCAAACTGCAAATACAGATTCTTAAAGCTATTCGTCTAATGAAAATGAAAATTGTTTGCCATTTTTATTAGTTATTTTATATACAAATTTTAACATTTTTTAAGAATTTGCTTACAAGTGTATTCGATTTTATCTCTTATTTATATAGATTTCACCAATAATTTCAATGATACTGGTAAAATAACGTTTTCAAATTATCTATTCATGCGATCCAGTGGAACAATAGTATATTTCAAAGACCTTTTTTAGATAGATGATTTTTAATAGCTAATTAACGAATTTAATAACCGATGACAAATAATTAAATTGAGTGACCAGAAACTGAAAAATAAACTTGACATTGATAACTGGTTTAACGCCAGCTTTTTTTTTTTTTTTTATTAAAGAGCGTCTCAATAATACCCTCACAGCCTAAACATTTTAAAAGCATTTTTTTATTAGTAAATAATGTTGACGTTTCAGCAATTGCGTGTCACGTTTTTCAGAACAATCGTTATTTGAAGAAATAAGGTGTGTTTTTAATCACTTTTTGTAGTCAATTTTTCAAACTTGGTAAGAACATTCACTTTTCAAAAATAGTCTTAATACTATCATTATTAATTTTAAATTAATAATGCAACATTATCACGAGAAACTAAAGTGTAACACAAAAAAAACTATAGTATAGCAGAAAAAAATCAATCGGATTAAATCATGATTTATATCTCATGATTAAATTCATTCCAACCCTGCTTACTTCTAATGGAAAATAAACTATCCCTTTTACAACGGTCCAACGAGCAGCCCTTGATAATGAATAGCCACTTTTTATACTATATCCAATAAAATAAGTCGACCTTGAGAAAATTTTGCACAATCAGATGTGGCATTGATCCACGCGGTCTCGAGAAGCCAACGACTACGTCACGCAGGACTTGTTTTGCTGCCTATTGAAAGATTCTTATCAGTCGCCGAGTACACAGATCTAGGCCTTCGTCTCCTGATGGGCATTTTAGGTCATATCAAAAATCCGATACTCGGTCTAATATTAGACCGATTGTTCTCGCGTGTTTTTAAATGCAATTCGCTCGCGTTGCCACTGTACCTCCGTGTACGCCTGGCACATTGCTTCGTAGAGCGTCTGGTGTTGTCGAATAAACGACTCCAAGACGGGAATTTCGTTGCTGATGTTGGTCGCGTCGCACGCTTGGCTCCAGGCGGCGACACTGTCGACGTATTGCTCGGCTTTATGGTGGAATATTACACTGAGATTCAATACAGCCGTTCGCTCGTCCAAACCAGCAGCGAATTCCTTCCACGCGCGATCCAGGCGACTTGCCACCGCCCGGACGTGACCTCCTGCGTAATGTTGCACCTCCAAAAGTCGCCCAGCCATGGTTAAAATTTTGTTGATGTTCACGTAGACATTCATCGAACTCATCGTGAAATGTTTATGTTCTTCCTATTAAAGACAACATTTTTACATGAAATAATTAATTCAAGAAGAGGACATACAAAATGCATGGAAATTACTCAAGGAATTCAGTTGATTTTTAATGTTTAATTTCAATGACCTGCAGATTTTTGGCAAGTTGATAAGAGCGGCCAATCTCGACGTAATTGGACAAGAAGCTGTCCCGGTTATGGCAAATCCAGTCGAACGTTTTCTCGCAGTCCTGTTCAAATAGACGCAACTGCAAACACTGGTCGAGTTTCATTTTTTTGATGTGCCATGTGTGCAGGAGGTGTTGCTGGGAAGCGTGGATCGAGTCCAGATGTTGAATTACTAACGATGTCAAGGCACGTCCATCTGGATCCGAGCCTCCACTAGCTCCACTTTCGATACTGCCGCCTTCACCACAGTTACTCGCTATACCTTTAACGTTCATGTCAACCTCATTATTTTAACTGTACTATTCATATTTGTATTATCACTTTATCAACCCAGTAAAAAATTCTATTAATATTAGAGCAATATGTGGTTTTTGTCAATACTTTGGCAGATTTTGTATAGGCTTTAGTAGGATTTTTGAGTCAGGTATTAAGTCAAAGTAAGTCGTAATTTTTTCTAGGCAGGTTTTGTTGGTGTTTTCTTTGTCTTTAATTTATGATGGATTTTTTAACTGGGCGTTATTGAGCAATAGTGAATTAAGTTGCTTTTAATGGAAGAGGAAATACTACCATTGTTAAAACGTTGCAACAGTCTTTGACCAACAACCTCCACCTCCTCGACCGGAACTTTCATAATTTTCTTTTTCATTTCATTGTGAACTTCGATGACGTGTTTAGCACCGTCTACATCGTCCGCGAAGTCATTTCTACTCAGATCTTCTTGCAGATCGTCCAGTCTGTCGAGCAAATCTGCGGCTTGCCACGTGAAATCCTCGACCGCAAGACGAGTGTCAATCCACTGCGCATGGTCATACGGAAAGGATCCTTCCAAATCCCCGGTCAATTGTGACGAGTCTATCATTTTAGTCAATGACTCCAAACTTATGGTATTAATCTGCAAATGAGAATTGGACACGTGACTATGCATGAAATGTCTTTCTTGGTTTTAAATTACGAAGGAATCAGAGGAATGTAAATCGATGAAAGAAGTCTTTAGTGGATTTGAATGCATCGTATTGATTGATTTTACCTCAAAGTTGTACTTTTTCTGTTTTGCCAACGAAGTCCTCTGCTTCTGCCAGAAATTGTCAGGTTTGATGATGTAGGCGACATGAACCGATCGGTAAAAATGTTCGTGCAGTACCTTGAAAGTCAAATGATCGCATTAGACGAGTGTGTGATGACTTTCGAACATTATAAGAACTATAACTTTATACTTGTTGTTGTTACAAAACAAATCAATCTTGAGCTTTACACAATGTATTTAGTTAATATTTCTTAACATTTTTAGCAAACTACTAAAAATAATAAAAGAATCTGGATGTATAAATCGGTATTAATAAATAATAAAATTAAAATTATAACAATGATAATTGATTAGTATAAAATATTCATTTTAAAAAGGCTTTCTTTCCTAGTTTGACCAAGGATCATTTAGCATGTATTATATTCATCAATTCATAATGATACAAGTATAGCAGATGCAAGTGGTTCTGTTTGTCATATATAGTGCCCTGATCGATAAATGCTCTATTTCCATTAAATTTTATGAAAGCCTATAATCTAATTTTCTGGGGCAACAGGATAAGCATTTTGTTTTGTAAATCTGATAATTAAACAAGGAAAATGGGTGTATAATAAATAAGCACACATGCAAAAAACAGCTCTGAACAACTATAAACAATATTTCAACAGAATTTGGTAATTTTTTTCATTTTAATTAACTCATTTTCGAGTTTAATTAGTCATAAAACAAAAAGGTGTATGAGAATAGCATTCCTATTTTGTAATTACACCCGAGTGATCTACCCATAATTATTATTTCATCAAATTGCAACTTGCGTCTCATTTGATTTTCCGTTTGTCCCAAAACAAACAACGAAATACCAAAGTGAACAATTGTTCGTACAAATATCATGTCACGCAGTTTCAGTTAACTGTTCTGATATCAATTTAAAAAAATTATCTCTATATAGCACAAAAAACTTACCAGTTAAATTATTAATGAATAGAAATTGACCAATTAAACGATTAGCCTTTTGCAATTATTTTATATTAGAATTCACAAATAATTTCCAAATTCTGGATAAAATCATAATTCAAAATAAAAGGATTGGAAAAACTTCAAGAATGAGATGAAATTTCTTGGTTCATTTCATTCAGGGAATACAAAGTGAAGGAAATTTGCATGTAAGAAAACTCGATACCCCAAGTAAAAAGCATCATTTTGCAAATGTTTGTCTGTATGCACCTTGAGTATAGGTTTTACTGAATCCCATGTAGCACCACGCATATCAATAATGATAGTAAACCGCAATGCTCTGGCTTCATCGGTGGGAATGGCCAGAAGATATTGAAGCAATCGCCGATAGTCCTCTGGTTTTGCTCGTTCGCGTTTTGGTGTCGTTGGGAACACCAAAATCGGTCCTCCTCGTCGGTCCCGACTGCCAGGCAGAATAGCCAACCGCTCCTCCAAAAGAGGCAACACCTCTGCTGCTCTAGTGTCGTCCATCTTTTTTGATTTACCGCTTCTTCTAATCCTGTAATTTAATGTCTCTGTAGCTTTGGTTTTTGTGGTGATGCATAACAAGTGTTGGTAAAAAATAAAAGCACCAGGCATTTGTAATCATGATAAGAAGCTAAAAATACTGGAACTTGAAATGAGTCGAGTGTTGTACAAATTGCACTAATTTAGATTCCAGTAAACAACAATAAACATTCATACCACACATCGGTATAAAAAAGGAGTTCAAGTTCATCGTCAATTAAACCCTTTAGTTCTCGAGATGATGGGATATAATGCAGCTGTGAGTTTAGTTTGAATGTCAGAATATAACAAGCTTATCTCGTAAATAACAATAAAAATACTTTAAATGGTTTTGTGAAATAATGATGTTTGATAGTGAAACAATTTTTAGATTTGATAACTATAATCCTTATTCTAATCGATTGAAGATTAATTCAACTAATATTTAATTGGTTGATAAGTTATTGAGTTGAAACTTTTTAAAGTAAAGCTTACATTTTGCTGGCAATAAACAATAAGTATTTCATAATAAAACATTGTAAAACTGTTTAAAGCTAAAAGACTTGCTTATTTGCATAAAATTAGGTAACATAAATACCAGTCTTAAACCAATAGTAACAGGGTAACGCCTGACCAGGAAACCCATGAAAACTGAATAAAGTCAGGGGATTTTCAATTTCTGAACATCCCCAATAGTCAGGCAAAGTCTAATTCTTCAATTTGACAACTAAAATTGGTTAGTTCATCAATATGAAATTAATTTTAAAATTACGAGACAAAGTTAAATAAAAAAGTAAAACTTGTTTTCACGGAAATCTTGAACATTAAACAATTTTTTAAATAACAATTACTAATAAATGTAACATAAATGCAAAGAAGGACGTTTACCAGGGTAATTAGTTATTATCAAGAATAAAAAGCTATGAATATGTTAATGTAACTAATTTTTAGTTATGGACTTTATATTTCCAAGTGTGGGAAAAATCGAAATATTCCATTTCATCTTTTGAATGAGCACCATGAGTAATCAACAATTTCGATACTTAAATTGTACTGTTTTGTCTTTAACAAAATAAACATTGTTTAACTGTTTTTTTTTTTCAAATCAAGCGAATCACGTTTTTCATTTTTTAAACAAATTATGATTTTCAATAACTTTAATCATGTAACAAGTTTATTTCTCAAACTGATATAATACAACACTATTTCTCAAATGGTTTTGTAAAATAACTTTTGATAGTTAAACAATTTATTTTCTACACAAATATAATCTACACAACTGTATAATGAAACAAATAGTTCCCATCAAGTAATAACCAATTATTTCTCGATTAAACAACAAAATAACATAATTTACCCGTTACATCCATTTACTTCTAAACATTCTCAACATTTTCTTCCCAGTTACTCTAAGGATGAAACTTCCCTTATAACAAGCCCTTCTTAAAAAGACTACGAAACGCTAAACCTTCGAAACCCGATTACCCCAACTCGCGACATTTTACATAACCCGCAGCACTGTCGCAAGGCGAGAGCGTCTGCCGTTCATCGAAATGTAACAATAGCACTTCGACTCGCGTCAAAATGTTAAGTGAACAAGCGCACAGGCGTAGGCACAGGGTCCTCTAGCCGGCGATGTCACAAATTGTCATCTCGCGTTGCGTCAACGCTGCTATTGACGTTTGCGCGAATCCCGCGAGAAGCGATTTTTCACTGGCGAACGGCGGCCTTTCCCTCGGGAAAGGCCGCGGGCGCACTTGGCGACTACCTTTTGATTGTCCGTGTGGGTTTTCGCGCAGACCGCGGGACACAAGGCTGGGACGCGACTTGTCAAAAGCTCGTTCCCCGTAGCGAGCGCGACACTCACGGACATCGCGCGCTGCCGCCGAATCACGCGTCGAATCGCGCGTCGCCATGCATAGTCGCGTCTGTGCTGCGCCAAGCGAGCTCGGGTTCCGCCGAAGACGCTCGTCGTCCTACAACCCGGCCGATGCGCCGCTTCTCGCGATCATCGCCTCGCCAACGAAACTCTGCTGCATCGCTCGCACTCGCTGCTTCTCACTGTACAGTACGCGGAGGTTGCGCGCAGAGGGCAGCACGCGCCGAGCGTGCGCCAGTGCGCACTGAAATGGGAACAGGTTAAGGTAGGATGGCATTAACTGGAAATAAAGAGATTTTGATTAAATTTTAGCTGCGGGTTGTTCATGTAGTTCGCTTCAATTGGCCAAAATTTCATTAAGATTTACTTCTTGAAATACGAGATATTTAATGGCGACATATTAGAAAATGGTATGTATAGATATACTACGCATGCGTTTTATTCAAACTGTGATATCGAATTCGCGGGTTTCGGGAAGACAATTTTAACCCATTGCCTGTTATAAGGATAGCAGGGGATGAGTTAATAGAAATTTGTATAAATGACGAGACAAAGGTGAACTGTGCTCAGTTCGTTTTTCATATAATTATGAGTATTGGTTAGGGTATTACCATTGCATATTCGCAAAATAGTTTAAATAAATGTTAATAAATGTGGAAAAACACTTTCTTATGGTACAAAATAAAAGTGAGCTTAGATATCTAACAGAAATTAAATAAATAATTATATTATGAATGTATAATGAAAAGTAAAAATTGTTAAAGAATTTTCCTTTTCGTTTATTTGTAAAACAATGAACTAAAAAAGTATATCTACAGTATACAATAAAACCAACAATAACTCGCCATATTTAAATAAATATAATATGGCGAGTTGTTTAAATAAATATAACCATTTTTATATTGGCACCCTATGTATACGGCCCTTTATGCAATTCCTATCTTAACTCAATTGAGTTTCAATAAACAAGTCTTTTATTTTCAGATTTGTTGTCGAAGACAAGAAATCCATGGTTTTAGAAGTTCAGTTTGAATAGAAAAGCTTTTATGTTAATTAATTACATCAAATCATATATCGCTGCCTAGCAGATCACATCTGGCCTCGACGGGACCTCATCGGGACCTCATCGGGTGTACCTTTAACTTTTTAAAAATGCACTATAGTTGATTAATTATTAACAAATATATGATTTGCATTTTGCAACAATCGAGTTAACTTTTGTTTTCTATCCATTGATAGCTCTTTGCAATACAAATTTCATGAAAATCGGTCGAATAGTTCAGATTTTAGCCATTTTACCAGACGGTCCCCTTAAGGTGATGTCTCAAGTCTGCTTGCACGGTGTTAGTGTCTTTGTTAATAAAAAAAGTATGATCAATCATTTCTTCACAAATCGACCATACCTTGATTCTGCACTTTGGGAGAACATGTCTGGCTACCAAATCATAATGTTTAATCACGCATTT
>JABFPB010006097.1:0-12436 GCA_022817645.1 Ceratoteleas bidentatus | reverse complement strand
GCATATAAAACGCATAAAAGTGTTTTAAAATCGAGGACAAATGTGTTTTAAAATAAAACACTTGTTTTTACAGTGTATAAAAAATATTTAGTATTCGTTATATCACTGCCACATATTATGTCAGCCTTACAAAAAATGAAAATAATGTGGGCCATATATGACATTGTGGTGGAATACCTTTCTTCCGAGTTTGAAACTCTGAAATTCTTTTAACATTGGAACTCTGTAAAAACTGGTGTTTAACTGCCGTGTCAAAAATCGAAACGGTTAGAATTTAAACTTTTCATGGGTGTGTAAAACTTGTGTAGGTTATGTTACATTTTGGAGGAAATTATGAAAATGCTTGACATTTAATGGTTTTTAAAGAGTACATTCAATGTATCTTTTATCATTTTATCACTGTCAGTATGTGCTGAGAAACATTTTCATCAGAAAATGTAGACAGACTGATCGACATTAAAACACGTGTATATGTTTTGAATGTAGCACTACATTAAACTCACCTAAACTCGTCTAAAACTTAAAACACTTTTTTTGAAATGTATCAAAGTTTTTCAGAGTTTTTCAGAGTATTTTTCAGATTTTTTCAGAGATTTCATTTCTACTAAGGTATTCCATATATTCTCTTACATTATTTTGACATTTCCACATATGGGCCCCATAAGTTTCAGTTTTTCTCCCGAGACCTTCAATTTTAATTAAAGGCAATGTAAATAAACAAAATAATACTCAACTAAAACTTCACCAACTTTTTCAAAGTTCCACTTTTTCGCCATCAACTTCACCTAACCCATCCCCAACAGCCCAACCACAACAAACCCTACGCCATACTTGCAACACCTTAACACAACTCAACCGTTCGTCAACAACCAACATTACTTTACTAACTATTAAAAACACGAAAAAACCGCACTCGAAATTCTCCGCAACCCCCACCGCGATCCTCCACAAAATCATCCGTGAAAATCCTAATAGTCATCATTCAAAGCGACGTGCGATGTGTACCGAAACCACAGAATGACCACCATTGCCCGCCAGTAGCTCATAGGGCCCAAAGATCTGCCTCCCCCTCCGAGTGTCGCGCATCAGAAACCCCCTTTTGAATCGAAACCAGTCACGGCGAAGCCCCGGGCGAAAATAATGCAACACAGTTTCGTTCGAATTCTATTGACACGACGCCGCCCAACATGTGTCCCCCAAAACGCACACAGACAGCCGCCGGTGAAAAGTATATATAATGTGCGCGCGCGGCGAAAAAATATCGGTGTGCCACCATTCAACAAGTAAGTGTTTGGATATGTGTACGCATATGTACGCGTGTTTCGCGCTCAACTTCGGATCCCATCGCTTACTGGCTGCGGCGGTTGGATGCACCCTCTATAAATAGGCGAATTCAAGATGGCGATGTCAAAATAACCGTGGGTTGTTAATGCGAAATCTATCGTGCTGATCGATTCATTTAAACGGAGGACGAAAATTCGGTTGCGGAGATTGATGAAGAGGCTGTGGCTACGTGGGATAGGGAGGAGTTTTGTAACGATTTGGGGGGCGAAAACGGAGGAAATGTAACGTTTTTGGAAATATTGATTGTGGATACTGTTTGAGAGATATTGTTTGAGAAATAGAAATGGATGAGAAAACTGTAAAGTTGGGGAAAGTTTGTGGATAAAGAAGAGAAAAAAGTTTGGGCATTTTTTGAAGTCAGAAAAGAGGGGTTAAAAACAGTTTTTCTCAAGAAAATTGAATGTTACAATTTATTGTGCCTGAATCGAGTGATATAATTAATTAAATTAATTAATTCCCAAATTCTTATAGGGATATAAGCTAACAAGTTTTTTCAATCACGTAACACCTTAGAATTTTTTATTGTTTTTATGTTTCAGATATTTTCAGCAATGTACTCAGATTCTCATTAATCAAACATTAATTAAACGAATTATTTCATTAAATATGTAACGGTACAAATACTCAGCAACAACGAAAAAGTTGCCGTCATGCAGCGACGTTCAAATCTTTCGCTCGCGTTATATATCAGTCGATTGGACGACATGTTTGATCCTATCTCGTCGCAAAGAGCAAGAAATATTTATCACGGTATTTTATTACATAAAAAATCTTAACGTAAAGTAAATGCATTTTCATTTAACTTAATTGCAAATTTTTATGATTATTGTAAATATTCTATTATTACTGCACATACCAGAAAAAACAAGAACATTTTTACTTAAAATGAATAAAACTTGGTTTTTCAATGGATTATAAATAATTCTTAACATACCTTTTTAAAATAATAAACAATTAAAAAAAATTTTTTTTGTAAAACCATTTACAGCCTAGATTCATCCATATTGCAATTTAATACTCGACAGACTTTCATCTCGTCTAACTTTAGTTAGACGTTTCCTTAATGGCTAAATAAATTAGACATCAATCGTTAAATGATAACCAATGGTTTTTAAAAAGAATAGTTTCTTCAAGTAGAGCTACTGGTTCTAGAAAAACAAGAACAACGAAGGTTGCATAGCATCACGTAGCACGAGGGGACAGTAAACAGTTGCGTAGTCGATTGTGCCAAGTGGTAAGTGGTCTACGTACGCTATATATGTCTATACACGCTAGTTTCGTTATGTTATATACATATGCCATATCTATGTAAAAATATACATATGTAAATATAGATATACATATGTGATTTATATATCGTATTATACATATTAAACGTGCACGTACGTACATACACGTGGATGGCAGACTACATGTATAAAAGATCTCGAGAATGAGATAGACACGAATGTGCGTGGGTCACGTCTCGTCCACGTTACTTAATCGACCAAGATTGCCAATACCACTTGTTTTGAATTCCATCGTGTAATTTTCTTGCATCAAGTACTGGTGGTCACTTAGTACACACGTTCTATTTTGACGAAATCGCCATACCGAATGGATCATGGCGGTGTCATTCTGATTTTTATCGATAATGAAGAACTATGTTAGGAGTTCTCTCAAAATAATTATATTTTAATGATCAGATTTAGATTTCATCTAAATCTAGTTAATTTAATGATTTAACCAACTTTTTAGATAAAAAAATGGACATGGCTATAACGATAGGTTAGGGAAATCTACGACAGCGACATCTAGATGGACAAAATTGACACTAGCAATAAAGTAAATATTTTACTTCAATTTGTAAGAAACAATTTATATCAGTTCCAAACTTGATTTTAACACCCAATAATCTTTAATTAAAAAATCTCTAAGAGTAATTCCTTCGAGATGGCGCTGGTGTAGTTTCAAAAAGCTATTGTCTTAGCGTATTTCTACGGCGAAAATTCAGATATTTATGTTTCAGAATTACGAACGATGATTTTGTTCGTAATTGTAACTGATTTGGTACATTTTTTACCAAATATAATTATGTTTTTATAGTTTTACTTCGGTGATACTTAACACTTGAATAATGTGTTCAAATGTAGTCTTTAATCTGGGGCAAATTTCACCTCTCTAATGTCGATCATTCTGCGTCAGCGAGATCATCTCCGGGAGTCCAGTGCCCACATCATCGAAGCTGTTACAGTTCTTTATTGCTGTGCGAATCGTTCTAGGAGGCGTGTGCCTGGTGGCTCCATTCGGGTTAGCAATTTCATGTTTGTCCATCAAAATTACACTTCCCTCTAATAAAAAATGGTATTGGTATTTACGTTTATATATATCACTTTCGATTGTTTAGAACAAGTTAAAAAAATTGTTGAAACCATTAAAGGCGGTCAATTTGAAACATTTATATCATTCCGATGGCCAATGTCTCCAAGGATTATTTAGTTATTGCGCTCATGTAATTCTCTAAACATTGACATAACGATCAACAGGTTATCATTGTACGCTTGATTTGTATTACACGCATGTCTATCTATGCCCGACATTGTTTGAAATGTATGAGGACAGATCGACGTGAACGTTTTAGATTGCAGAATAATATATTTTTGTAAGTCAATTATGAGCAAATTAAATGATTGATAAACTCAAGCACACGAGGGAAAAATTCCTGCGAAATCCACTTAAGATTCCAATTGGGTTACATTGTACGTCTAATGGTAAGTGACGATACATCAGCGACTTCTGCCTAGACTTCTGTTCATGTTTTCGCGTTGCATTTTTTCTTATACCCTTTTTACTTTAATAAAATGGCTATCAAATGAACATTTGGCAATCACAGTTTTTTACATCATACGTGAAAAGTTCCCTTTCTAATATATTTCACCATAGGTTTTAAATCAAAATTTTAAACGGAGTTTTGAAGGCCCTATAGGAAAAATTATATGATACAAATTGGAATGCTGCCAGTAGAAATAAATTATCTTAAACAAAACAGAAAAAATTGAACAAAATGAAATGAAAAAATTTGAAAAAATTGAAAAAAAATGAATTTTTCCTCGGATCGCTTTTGCGACCTTTGATTTGTACCGATTTTAGATCAAAAAGTTCTATTTCGTCTGCACTGAATGATACCTGAAAAATGCTTGGAATCCCAAAATTCTGGATTTCCTTTAAGAAAAGCGCCAAGTAAGTGCGCGCATGCTTGCCTGAATCTTCAATCGCGAATGCTTATGCGTCGTGTGGCTCGAGCCCTCGATGACGTCAAAAAGTAGCATAATAAGTGGCATGCACACGGTTTACGATACAACATTGCATACTTAAGGTATAAAGATGCCGAGCACGTATGGTAGTGGGTAGGCCGCGCCGGGTCACAATCCCATCTGTCCGATTCGAACTGCTCGCCGAGCATCGTCTCTCTCCGTTGGGCCCAACGCCGGCGCATCGCTTTCTCTCGTTTTCTCATCCTGACCCTCACAAAAGCTCGCGCGCGAGCTTGCCTCATTATCTTATTTACGCCTCATTGTCTCAATGTATCATAGAGATATCGCGCGATCCTACCTCATGAATGTATCTTGAAGACCTGAAATGTTTGCATTATGTTTCCACACTTGGAATGATTGAATTGTAGCTTCGCGGAACTCTGACTGGTAGTAGCGATTTCATTGTGGGTCGGTAAAAATTCGGATCAAATTTGTTAAAATTTTTTTGTTAGTTTTCTTAGAAATTGAAAGGTATTTTGGAGGAAGATTTGGATGGAAATATTCTTCAGTTGGGTACGTTAAGAATATGTAGTTGAAATGGATTAATGGGAAATATTTAAGAGTTAAAATAAAATCCATCGCTGTGATTTTTGGGAATTCTAAAATAAGGATTTGACGTTGGGATGGTTGTTTAATTGCAGTTTGGGTAAAGTTATTCATAAATTGGGGCATTAATGGGTGTGAAATGAATGAGTCTTATGTAACAATGGTAATTGTAAGAGTAATTGATTGGGTGATATAATGCAGCAAGCTGATAAAATATGTCGAAGAAAAACAGATCAACATCTTCTGTATGTTGTGTTTTGTATTGAAAAACTGCAATTATTATTATTAATACACATAAATGATATGAAGAAGTTTTATTTACCAATGATATGAAGAAGTTTTATTTACAGGATACATAATATGCGAATGTCGATACATGTTAATTTGATAAATTGATTTCATTTTTGTACTAAATAAAAGTAATTTGAAATTGACACTAGCGTTATCTTATATTATAATATATGAATATATGATATTCAAATAGTATGAACAATTCAAATAATATGAATCAAGACAGACGTTAGTTGTCGACGCCAAGATTAAGTAGAATCCAATACAATCAACATTGCTTTGAATATATTTCTGCAAGTTTCCACTACGATATATTTAGTTTTAGTTTCTTAGAAGATTTGCAAATTTAGCGACGAATATTTTCTTATATGATTTTTTAATCTTAATATACTTTATTAATAACAAAATATACAGAATTAATAACATTTCTTTTAGAGTTCACATTATACTTACATCGACTTACGTTTCTGAAATGTATTAATATTTTCCACGTTTTAATGTAGTTTTAATATTTCAATCCATTTGAAATAATTTAATGTAGTGTTAATATTTTTAATATTTCAATCCATTTGAAATAAAAACTTCCTTTAAACAATTCCTTTCAACGAACTTGTGATTTTAATATATGTTCTTCTTACAGTATAAGATTCGATAGTTTGTTTAGCCAGCAATTGGCTATTGATGTGATATTGAAGTAGGTGAAATACTGTTTCTATAGTTCTTCAACAATTCGCAAGAAAAGTAAGCAGTGACAAGTGTAAGATCGAATCGCGTGAATTATATATATGACATTAATATCCTGTCACTAGAAGCAAACGGAAAAGACAAAAGATATCTAATCGCAGAACAGAAGTTCCGATTATGAGAAAATGAGATAACTTAATCTCTTTTTCCAGCCACAATGAACGAAACTGTTTAAAAAAATCTTTAAGGTGCCTCCAAAAATAATTTAAACCTTTTGTTTAACATATTTATTAAATCTGTGCTTCAGGTATATAACACCACTTTATTAACTCATAAGCAAATCTTCAGAATGTTACGTTTTCTCGAAAACCCAAACATGACTTACTCCAGTTTTGCGCCGAGCAATTGATTCCATCACCCAGTTACAACGTTGTCAATGCTGCCATAAAATTCTCGAAAACCTTCACACCAATGCTGGAAACTCTTACCTGAGGTGCTCGCCAAAAAATGAAGAAACGCCGAAACCGTTGTACCGATCATCGGCCATATATCTCAACAAGAGCGCCACCTTTTTCAAGCCATTGCGCGGCTAACCGTGTAACTAATAAATTGTCTGGCCACGAATGTGATGGAAATGTATTAGAAACTTTCTTTTAGTACACCAAAAAACCGAAGCCTCAAGTTTGAAACCGTCGATGGTCGAAACCAAGGTCGAAGTTTTATTGATATATTGGAGTCATAAACTCATTCCCATTGCACTTCAGCTGTGTCGACTTGACGCATATTTTGCTTTTAGCCAAGGCGCGGTGACCTTTCCACCTATTATCCGCGCTGTTTTGACAGACAGCGGGTTCTGCCTGTTACTTTTACGGCGCCATAAATTGTTCGCCTTTGTGCCGATTGTAAAAATGTTAATTAATAAAAGCCCGAGAAGTGAGCCCAAAAGTCAAAACATTCGTCAGATTGGAAAACGTTGACTTTGAGTTTAAAGTCCCAAGCGCAAGAAGGTAAGGGTACGTGAAGAGAAGACAAAGTGTATTCATTAAAAAATTTGTAACATTTATTTCTTCGTCAGTATCACTCAATATAAGATATGAACATCTAACTATATACAACAACTATATATAACAAATTGCCATTGTGGTCAGGATATATAGAAATTACGTACATATCCACATACACCGCATTGATACAATAATCGCTGACTCTCCTGAAACGCGACCAGCCAATGTTCGGCCGTCGCACACAATCGTATCTCTCCGCAGACTATTTACAAACTTCGAAGAGATCTCAACTTGTCTAAGACAACGGCGAACCATGACAACATCGGAATGAATAAATGAGTGATCCTATATACAAAATGTCACTGACTCGACCTCCTAGCCCTACAATATACATTTTGGTTTAGCGTTCTCTCCTCCATCACAATCACGTTCGCCTCTTCCTCGTCCGCGAACAAACAATAAATACCGAACCGCGGAAAGAACGAAAGAAGACTGTCCCCACGTCGCCCCCGAATAAATAAATAAATATAAACTTCATCTAAAACAATAACAACTAAATAACAACCCTCCCGGGGCGCCTTCACCCCCGGACAGTCCTATCACCAGGCTATGCACAGTCAGATTCCCCAAGACGCCATCCTAACCCCCATCTTAGCTCTGTCTACCCGTCAACACCGTGATGGGTTTGAGCATCAGGGGTTGTCCATGTGGCATCGACGTCCTCTGAGGCTGGCTGGAGATCGACGCCGGGGGACTATGTGGTGACATGGGTTCCGGGCTGGAACCTGGCGAAGCTGTGGTGGACGCTGGCTGACTGATGAGCGGGATCTGGTTCAGGTGGTACCTGGGGGCCGACTGCTGGCTGAAGACCTGCTGGTGCTGATGTGCCGCCAGGGAGCGAAGGGTGTTGTAGAACTCGTACTGGTGTGTGGAGGACGCCAGGGTGTGTGGAACGCCGAACCCAGCATGGTACCCTGCACCCGGGGCCTGCAGCAGTCTCTCTACACTGAAACTACCATGGGCTGGTGGGGCGGTAGCGGTGAGAGGCTGTGGCTTACAGGGCAGGCCCGGGGAAGCACTGGCACCGGCACCAGGCAGAAGATTCGCTGGGTACCCAGCCGGGGCGGCGTAGATCCCTGTGGCTGGGGGATAGCCCAGGGTCCTTGGGAAGTAGGGCAGGGGGTAGGGTCCGTTGGCAGCGTAGATCCCGGAGCTCGGGTACGGCTGGTAGATGGATCCGAAGACCATGCTGCGTTTGAAGGCGGCCAGTCTGGACCTCGAGGCAGCGGTGGTCCGGCGCCGCAATTTGCCGGTGGTGCCACCGATGAACACATCCTCGGAACTGGGGTCCAGCATCCAGTAGTTTCCTTTGCCGGGGTCGTCGTACTGCCTTGGCACCTTGACGAAGCACTTGTTCAGGGACAAGTTGTGGCGGATGGAGTTCTGCCAGCCCTGCTTGTTGTTCTCGTAGTAGGGGAAGTGGCGCATGATGTACTCGTAGATGCCGTTGAGGGTCAACCTCTTTTCGGGACTTTGTCGGATGGCCATCATGATGAGTGCGTTGTAGCTGTAGGGTGGCTTCTCCGATCGCTTCTTCTCGTCGCAGGTGGCTTGCTGGTCCTTGGAGTCCTTCTGCGAGACAGGGCTGTCGGAACAGGCGTTCCTGGAGCAGTCCAACGGCGGCGTTTCAGCGCCGTCGCCGGTGACATCGAGATCGCTCGAGTCATCACTGTCCTCGGGGAGGTTGTTCACCTCGGGGGACAGCGAATCTCGGCTCGCAGAGGCTGCGGGGGTACCGGCGCACGCCTCGGGGAGGATGTGTCGGATGCTGAAGTTGGTGCGTAGTGTGGTTTTCGGTGGTGGCGAGGCAGTCACTGTGTGCTGCTCGCTGGAGCCTTCCATGTTCACCATGGCGGACAAGTGGAAAGAACACTTCACTGAGGACAAGTTCCTGCTTATCGGGCGGTCAATGTTCGATTTCACTGTATCCGCGAATACACTGGCACTCGAATGTCCGCACTTGGAACGATGTCTGACACTACTGCTCGCTGGCGTCGGAGCGGAACGAGACACTGAGCGGACTATGTGAACATCGTCGACCAAGTGATCGTTTGGGGCGACACTACGCTTGTGCTGAGCTAGGCCGGCCGCCGCTGCTTATATGACAATTCAACTTGGGCGTCGCAGACACGCCTCGAGCCGGCCCCGGCCAATCCCGGGGCTGGGGCGAAGACCATTTCAATGCCCCGCACACTAGACGGCAGCCAGTGTTTGCCGGCAAATAATGTCTTCTGTGTCACACCAAACGGAGGGAGGTGGGGACGCGCAGGCGCAGGGGCACCCCGACCGCTTGCATTTGTTTTCTAAACGCCGGAGTAGCAATAGTGCACGGTCCAGCGGTTACGATTTCGAAGATGTGACAAGGCTCTTGCGCTGTTTTGGGTGATGGGGGAAAGGGGTGGGTGGGAAGTTTTTGGAAATTGATTGAGTGAGTGGAGGAAGCGGTAGTGCTTCTGGGTGGGTGGCTGGAAGGGAATTGCGGTGAAAACCGACAAATCGGTTTCGGTAGAAAATTGGAAGTGGGAATTTGGGATTAATTAGGGGGCTGCTAATTAACTCCTCATAATAATAAGGAGTTAATGAGCAGTGCGAGGAATAGAAAAGGGGAATTTCGTGTGTTTCGGATGGATCTGCAGCGACGGAATTTTAGTTGGAATGAGAATCGGACCAAACTTGTAGTGTCATTAGTTTTATAATGAAAGTGTCAGGTTTCCGTTTTGTAAACTTTAGGGTTAATGTAAAACTGTGTAGTGTGATTAAATATTGTAATCTCAATGTAAAATGTTAAATTTTACAGTGACAGGGTGAAATTAGAGTATACAAACTAAAATTTCTTCTAATATTCTATTTACTGTTTACAGTGTTTTACAAACAAAAATTCTGACAAATTTTCTTAAACAGTTTAATAATAGTAGTCACGTTACAATTTCCGGAAACTTTTTATACAATACATATCAATACATTTCACACAAGATATTTTAACAGTTTATTAAAATTTACCGGGAAGTTTTTTCATTAAGAGAAAAGTTTACCGATTATTTTTTTGTCTAGTTTTGTTATTAAATTTTAAATTATTTTTACGAATTATTGTTGATTGTTTAACTCTTAGAATTTTTTGTACGCCCAATGTCTTGTATAAAATAATTGCCTACAAGACATTTAGCAAGTCACAGACTTACTAAAAAAATACGTAATATTTTCTTGTCAAACATTTTTAATGTTTTTCTTATTCTGGATTAATTTTGTCATCTTTATTGAACTGAATCCAAACAACCAAATATGAAATCAAACAACTTTCAAACCTTCTGATAATATGTAATATAATTCAATGAAATAATAAAAAACATGAAAAATAATTTATATAACACAATATATGTCTACAGAGTAAAATGTGAAATATCCTTATTTATATGTATAATGTATACCCTTATTTAAAAACGACAAATTGAATCTTTCTTAATAAAATTCCCAATAATACAATATCGAGTAGTTCTTAAACGAAACCATTCAATAAATTATACACCATAAATTGTTCTAATAATAAATGATATATACAACCCAATATATTCGTAAAGACATCTGCCCTAATGTAATAAGTTCTTCATACTAATTACTTTTCTACACATTTATTTTCATAGGAAAGGGTCTATGGAATTGTTCAGTTTCGAGCCATTTTCGATGCCACGTGGTCATCTTTGGAAAGACACATAATAAAAAATGAGATTGACACGGCTGATTAGTTTGGCAAATGTTTATAGGTTTCAAAAACTGCCAAGTTCTTCTTTCACCACAATGCAAATAAATAAAGATTAAGTCTATGCAAGCTGACAGTAATTAGCCTGTAGAATAGACAAAACTTAGGCAAAACCCCAAAAGGATCTAAACGTATGAGAACAAACAAACTCTTATTAAGCGGAAACATAAGCCAATCTTTACCTACCGAATTGGTTGTGGACTCAAACTAATCTCCGTATCGAATTATAATCTACAGTGATACGAATACAAAATACAATGTTAGTAAATTAAAAACATTGACGTGAAAAGTATTTAACAAATATTTTCCAATTATTTTCGATTTATTACTAAATATTCGACAATAATTTTACCGTACAAATTAGATATTATTATATATTTGTTTAATTCTGACTATATTTTTAAATAGCTTATAAATATAATGATCGTTTAAATAATTGATTTTTGTCTTTATTATAATTATTTAATTTAATTAAATCCATTAAATTGATAAATTAATTAAATTTAATTTACTTAATTTTATTTAATTAAGTAAAGATAAATTATTAAACTTGTTTTAATTAAAAAAATGCTTAATAATTATAAAAAATATTAAAAATTATTATATTTTCTTATATATTACAGCAATATTAAAAATACCTCAAAATGACATTACTATAATTTTGTTAGAAATCACTGTAAAAATTTAATTTATGGATATTCTTATTTAACAAATGTTTTAAAGTTTTCAAGTTCTACATAAAACCGTAACAAACATTATAAAGTTTAGACTGAAACTACATATTGTGGACGCTTGATTACTGTGGCGACTCGCTGCGTCATTCAAAAGTGATATCACTTTAAATTGTATCAATTGCCATACAAATCGTGAATTATGGGTTGTTATTACTAAAAATAAAAATTTGTAATCATGCCTACAATATGAAACACATGTGAACAATTTGAACTCACTTTTGATTAAATTTTAATATCTCGACATTTCAATCGCACCAAACTTGTAACATAAATCATCGCATCGAAAACAAATGTAAAGTTTACGCTATTCATTATTGAATTTAAACATGAGCCGCATAAACAACTGATTTTCTTAAATTTTAATAAACTCGCCGTTTTTCCTGTCCAATAACACATTTAAATATAGACAACTTTATTTTAACGGAATAACGAATTAATTATACCTGCATTCTTCCTTTTCTGTAGCACAATTCGAACCTTGAAATTAACGTGTAAGACATTGATTTATTGCTTCTTGCAGAAGTGCATCTGTTATGAATTAAACAGCGATATCATTTTTTCTTGGCCATTAATGCGAAAAAATTCAAAAATCAGAATTCAAGGCTGAAAATCAGAAAACTTAAATTGGGAACACATTTGGGAACAGACTAATTCAGTGGTGGTCAGGAAAAACCAGGTAACTCCATTTTTTGTCAAAATTGACTTATTAGTGGACCTCATAGTGTT
>JABFPB010006096.1:0-12446 GCA_022817645.1 Ceratoteleas bidentatus | reverse complement strand
TTACTTCCATAAGGAAGTTGGAATTCCATATTAATCCTCCATTGTTCCAATTTTCCATATGGAAGTTCCTTATGGAATTTCCTTATGGAACTTCCTTATGGAAGTTCCTTATGGATATTTTAGTCGGGGAATTTCCTTTAATTTTAGCTTTCGCAATGACAATTAATAAATCTCAAGGCCAAAGTTTTGAACAAGTTGGTTTATTTTTGCAACGCCCATTATTTTCTCTCGGACAATTATATGTTGTATTTTCTCGATGTAAATATGAAGACAAATTATTTATTGAAAGTAAAACATGCAGTTAAGAATGATTTTTAATATTCTATAAATTACCGTCTAAACATAAATATAAATGTCTTATGAAATCAAAATTGCTGTATTCTGATATAAATATTTCATATTGTGAAATCTAATTAAGGAGACGTCCCAATGTCAGATATGGCCTATTTCTTAACAAAAATAGGGTCTGTTTGACACGAGCTGGGTACCGGAAATATCAATAGATTTTGCTCTAATTTTTAAAAAAAAGTTCGGAATTACTAGGAGAACAAATTGTAAAGACAGATTTTTTTATATTTATCAACAAAAAAAGTTATGAACAATTTTTCATTTTTTAATCGATTTTTCCCATGTTTCACTAGAGCGTCTCCTTAAGTGTATAGGGAGACGGCGCGCGTAGCGCGCCGGGGGGGGGCGAAGCCCCCCTTGTTTATCATAAAATCGAACATGATACTGCATGGAAATTTTACGAAAAGTTGAAATAAAATGTATTATCACAAATAAAGACTTAGATTATCAATTATTAACACATTTAAAACTTATTTACATTTGTTTAAGGGGAGACTCGGGTGAAATTTCAGCCCTATGATAGAATCATCGTAGAAAGCTGAAAATTTGCAGGTGAAGTGGGCTCGGTAACAGAAGCATTCTGGCAAAAAAATGGCCCTTTGCGCCCCCCTAAAAAATAACGCTCGTACCCCATTCAGAAATAATTTTTTGTAATCGCACTTAGTATTTTGCAGAGCGTATACATTAATGTTTATATGCACATTTTTATGAAAAAATGTAAGATCCAGCAGGAAGAGCTTTTTAAATAATTCGTATTTTTGTAGAAGTTAGAGTCGATTTTGCGAAAGGGGGGGTCATTGTATGTGCTATTTAAATTGTCTTAAAAAGTTATGAATTATGTTAACTTTAACATTTTTTCACCGGAGTCTCCCCTTAAAAGTAAGTTATTAAAAACTAAAAATACATATAATTCAGTATTAAAGATCAAATTTCGTCTTCAATTTTTTTCAATATAATTTTTTCACATTTTATAAACAATATAATCAATTTTTCATTCATATTATTTAACCTAATACAAATTATTCTATAGTGAAAATAGCAATTGTAATTGTAGATCATGCCCCTGGAAAATGAGATGAAAGAACCTAAATCGTTCGGAAGTACGTTTGGAGTACTTCACGTGGGGATGTCCGTAATTATTACCCTTTATGTTGGCATGGGCTTTTTCGGCTATATGAGATTCGGAGATAGTATTAAAGGAAGCGTGACATTGAATTTACCAGGCGACGAGATAGCCGCAAAAATCGTGCAAATATGTTTGGCTGTCGCCATTTTCATGACCCACGCAGTACAATGCTACGTCGCAATAGACATTATGTGGAACGACTATGTTTCAAATATTGTCCAATCGGAATCCACGAAAATTTTCTGGGAGTACACTGTGAGAACGTGTTTGGTCCTCATTACCTGTAAGACCCTTTTTATATTATTAGTTGTGTAATAGTACATTTGTACGAAGGGAGTAAAACATAGGTAGAAATGTACAAACGACATTTTTCGTTACAAAATGTAATTAGAAGCCGAGTGAAATTATGGGACAAAAACGGCATTTTATTCCCTACGGAGTAAAACGAAGGTTTTACTCTCCGAGGTAATAAAACGAAGTTTTACTCCGAGGGACGTGTTTTACTCCCGATGGAGTAAAATTCAGTTTTGCTCCCTAAATACAGGGAATAAAGCTCAATGTGTGACGAAAAATATAACTTAAAATACTAATTAATCTGTTGAGTGAATAAAACAAACGAAAATAATTTAAAAAATACAGTAAATGATGGTTTAACGAGATAATAAAATAAAATTTCTTATCCCTAACAGCGGCCTTAGAAAAATCAGAGATAAAGTACTTTTATGCAATTTTACTGAATTTAAAACATTTTCATTTAAACATAATTTTCGATTTATCAACTATATGAGCTGTCAGTAACTAAATAGTTTTGTCAAAAACTTGCATGTACACTGATAAAAATATCATGAAATCATGTAGTACAATCAAGATACATTTTCTTGAAAAAAAAGTGAACTTCGTACGTGTAGTTAACACTCCTGGAAATGATTTTGTATTTGTATCATTCAGATTCCGAGTGAAAATTCTATCGGTTAACCTTCCGGCTACCAGGTGGAAATCTGTAACGTATTTACCTAGGTGAGGCGATTTCGTGCCCCAAGCAGTCTTTAATTAGGGTACAATATTTTTGGTTTATTCAATAAATAACGAAGAGTTTCATCAAATAATTATAGAATATTATTTATTAATAATAAATGCAATGTTTAACTAATCACAACAAATTTTTAAACATTCAAAATACTTAACATCACAGAAGTGGTCATACGTCAATGCCGTCAATGTATCAAGAAAATCATCCAAAAAATAGAACTGTTTCAGGGGACTCCCAAGCAAAAGGCTTTTTTCCACAATTTTTGACAGATTTTGTTAATTCTTTTTTTATTTGAAGCTGTTCATAAGCTTGATACTTAGTTAGTAATTAGTTTTAAAATAACAATAACTTTTTTATTTATTTAACAATAACTGTTTAAAATGAGGTAATTTTTAAAGTGTTCCTCGTACCACAATTTTTATCGAATTTGAAAAATTCATTCTGCATTCGAAAGCAAATTTTATTACTAAAAAAGTTATTGATTAAGATTTTGTAATTATTGAAATTAAAAAAGTTATAACGAAATTTCTTCAGAAATGTCAAAAAAATTACATTTTTTGTTTCATTTTTTCAATTATCGCTTTATAAATTTGCAAAAAAGTTTGTAAATTCAGTCAATAATTATTTGTTGTCTATAAAATACTCTTCAAAATGAAATAAATTAGAAGTCACTTGGGTGAAAGTTCTTAGATAGTTCAACTGAAAGTTTAATTGCTATATTTTGAAGTTTCCTATTGTACATACAGAAAATTAAATGTAGCTTTTACCGACATATTTAGTAAAGCATTCAGACCCTGGTAAAAAGTCGTTACAATTCATTAAATAAAAATTTGATAATTTCTTAGCCGCGCCCCTAATACGATGCTTTTGTGTTCCAAGTTTTTGTTTAAAAACTCGTAAGTTTGAACAAGTTCCTTTCGCATTTTCAGAAAATGAGCTTCATCACGTGAAAGAGGATACTTTAGAGTATAAAAAATTGCATTAAAATCATTTTTTTCAGTTTTGATCAAAATTCATCATTTTTGGCATATGAATCCCCTTAATTTATATGAACACTAGCTGAAACACCCGGCTAATAAATTATTAGTAATAATAATTAGAAATAATTAGAAATAATAGAAATTAGAAATAATAAAAAATATTAATATAATTCATCATTCAATTTATAATTACTGAAAATTACGACATTTAAAAGCAAGTTCGTAGGTGGGGCAACTAAGTCGCCCCAGAGAAATTGTTAATAATTTTGTAAATATATTAACAATTCTTTTTTTTTCTTTTACGGGCATATAAATCAACTCAAAAAAGTAATTCTCACAAAATTTCAAGAAAAAATGTGAAATATTTATGAAATGCCATACGAAAAACCAACTTTGGGGCGACCAAGTCGCCCCACCTGGTAGCCGGAGAGTTAAGTTTAATTTAGAGCATATTCGCGATCTATTCTAAATTTTGAGGCCAATTTTTTACTCCTAAAACCTGAAATTACAGATTTAAAACCTGAAATTAGGAAGGATTAATGAAGAAGAATCTGAAGAATGTCGGAGTGTAAATTTTATACTTTAATACTTTATCGACACCATTTTTAACAGTGTATGCATGCATTTTTCTTATTCTTACATGTCTGTACTGACCTAATTTGATGTTGCCAAAGACTGATCAGTCTGATAAAAAAAAAGACTGATCAGACTAGAAGATATTCTGGTCTATGTATTCTATTTAATATTATAATTACAAAATAATGTTAATGAAATGTTTGTTTCCACAGTTATGCTTGCGATATGTATTCCAGAATTGGAGCTTTTTATCTCCTTATTTGGTGCATTTTGTTTGTCAGCCCTTGGACTGGCTTTTCCAGCAATCATTCAGACTTGCACGTTTTGGTGTGTAACGACGAAAAAGGAGAAGTTATTCATGTTAGCCAAAAACGGATGTCTCGTAATATTTGGCCTGTTAGGCTTAGTCGTTGGAACATACACGAGTCTGAAAAGTATAGTCGAACATTTTTCTTAAAATGACTTTTCCCTCTTCAGTCCAAGATTAATGAGTCACGAAAACCCAGGGCTGAACATGGAGAAGGTAATGAAACAATTATTTTAATCTAAATAATCTAAGTAACAGTAAACTGTCACGCTTTATAAGAATAAAAGTAAAGCGTTATAACAAAAATGGGATATTACGCAAATACGGCGGAAACTCTCACCTTTAATACTTTTTATTTGATTGAAAATAGCCATTTTTTAAAGAAATTAACATATACTTTTTTAAAGCTTAAATCGGCTCCCCAAAATAATAACTCATATCGTAACTCATGTCACTTTTCTACTGCACACTTTTTAAAAATAAATAATATTCATTGGTGTTATACTTTTTTAATTTATTGGTTTTACTTAAAAAAACGTATACATTTGTGTAGAATTCAGTTTAAAACACAATATACAAATTAAAAAGTGATAGACACTTTGCTATGAATTTTGTTTCAAGTGTCAAAAATTATCTTAGGTTACAAAGTAAAAAAGTGACATTTGAGTTACGATGTTATTCTTTTGAGGTGTCGACATGATTTCCTTCAAAAAATTTCAAAATAAATTAACGGTACATTTTTCAGCATTTTTGTCTTAAAAATGTTATTTTATTGACTTCCGCAGTCATTAAAACAAAATATTAACACATTTTTGTCATTTCAGTAATTCTGTGATTGACTGCTTCTTGAAATAGAAGCACTGACTGACTCCAGTAATATCGACGTTGTATATTTCGAAGTGCGGTTCTATGGCAAACATCATTCCAATCTAGTACCTCAAGCAAGTATTTATTTAATATTGTGCAATAAGTAAATTTTTTATTGGTCGAGCAAATGATCGTATCGAATTCGATTACGAAAGATTTAGTTGCTCGAGTCATTTTTGTTGTTAAAAAATTTGTAATACAATGAGAAAACTGCACGATAAAAATGTATTGAGGAAAAGGATGCATAACTAAATTTGTAAATAGCAAATTAAACCGGCGTACATATGATACAATCCGTAATAACAATAGGGTTTAATCTATTTTATAATTTCAATAATAGAAGAATATGATAAATCGATTCTTACAACAAAGCATAAAAAAATAATAAAATTAGTTACGTTATTTGGCGACAACAATTATATGAACGTTACGGAGTAAATGGTGTATAGATTTTACCTACAGTTATATTAAGCCATAGTTGTATCTATACCACATTCGCAAATTGTTACTGCGTAATACTACTACGTTTTCCAGGAAAGGTGTTCGAATAAGTTGAAAAGTGTATTAGACAGCATATTGAGCAAATTATAAAAATATTATGCAAGATTAGAAAATAATTTTTTTAACCTTTTGGTGAGCGAGCGTCGCGAATCGTACATTCATGAGGCGACGAGTATCCAATGTATATGTAACCAATAATAATGCTCCGTTAGCATCGAAGAGTCAGTCTTTACTCTGCCGGTGTAGAGAATATCGCGACGAGCGAAATTCCCTACGCCGGGCAGTGCCGTACGTGACCACTCATTGGCAATCGTAACCCCACTATCTGCGCGCGCTATCACACGTTAAGTCGTGTGCGTTAGCCACGCCTTCGCTCACCAAAAGGTTAAATGTACTGCAAAGGACAAAAGAGAATTGAAATATTAAACGCAATAAATGACCATAACAAAATATGTTTTGCTGCACGCGAGGGATAAATAATGCTCAGCGAATCAGGATTCGCGGTAGCGAATCCGACGAGCCAGTGAGGTTAGTCACGTTATCGGCGGGAGCTATTTATTTGACGGGCAGTTATGACAATAATTAAGTGGCTGGATGATAAAACTCACCCTATGATATAAGAAATATACATTTAAACTTCCGTTACCCTGGTGAAACAAAAATTCTGCAAAAGTCCACAAATTCAACTGTACAAAACGTTCTAAAACTCTGGACAACGCCGAAAAAAAGAGAAAAATTGCTGAAATTGGGACTTTTCAAAGTTTTACCTTATCATAACGCTGTTTTGAAAAGTCTGCAAAAGTCTGGCAATTACTGAAAAAGTCTTCGAATATATTTTGCAGCATTTGACGTAGACTTTCGCAGATTCAATACCACAGAAGAGATATTTTATAAAACGTCTTAAAACATCTAACAATTACTGGGAAATCGCAGACTTGTAGCGAGATTGCTCTACTGCCCTGCAAAAAAGGTAGATAGAAATGAATAGAAAAAAAATTGAATTTTTAACCAAATTCAACGTTAGAATCGACTGGATTCTTCTGTTTTGAATGCTTTAAATAGTTTAATGGATTTCAATTCCGAAATTCAACGTAAAGTTTTTCAAAATGTAAAGCTAACTGGAATTGGAAAGAATAGAAGAGAATTCGTTTTGTCAGCTTGAATTCAGATTTTGGAGTTGAACATAAACGAATTCTTTTTTAAGAATTGGTCGTTGCAAATACTGATAAGTCTATTCACCGGAATAGAATGGAGTTTAAATTCAAATTATGAATTCGGAATCTTTCCATCGAGGAGTTCATTATTTAATAATCAGTTCTTTTCTATTCGTTTCCATCAAATATTTTTGAAGGAATTGGGACTAGCAGGATCCGTTGGGAGCGCTGTAAACATATGAAAAATGGCCGACTTAAAGCAAAATCCTGGTTTTAAAACAATTTCACAACTAAAACACGTTTTCACGTCATAAAATACCCCACTTTAAATGAAAAAGGTGTACAAAGTGCTTTTTATTACAATAATTACAGTCGGTTTGCTTTATCTGCGCCATTTTTCGGAGTTTCATAAAATTCCGCTAGGCTCACACGCTATTCTGCTAGTCCCAATAGTTAGAAAATTGCAAACGTCTGCGAAATTCTGCAAGATGCGTTTGCAGACTTCCCCAGTAATTGTCAGACTTTTTCAGACTTTTTACGAACTGCTTGAATTTTAAGGTAGTTCCTTATTAAGTTAAAATAATGAGCCTTCGGTGAAACGTTAAATCTAGTTTATGTTTAATTCGATATTCTAGTCATTAGAATATCGAATATCGTTTATATCAACTTTCAGGAGATTCCATGTGTCAATTTTGCAGAAGTTCCAACTGTCAATTTTTCCGGAGGTTGTACTTTATTGTACTTGGCGAGGCCAAGAACAATCAAGTACAAGTAACATTCAGCCACACAACTGACCTGACAACGGGTAATTAGTTAGACGGTCTTAGGCGAAAAAAGTGTTAATAGTATTGGCCTGACAGAAGGTCAGTTATGGGTATATATCCGTCTTAGGATGGAAAAATGTCAATATCCGCTCACTTATAGGTCGGATAATCCTCCATTGGTAGGGTCAATACCTTAGATCGTGGATACCAATTAGCTCAACGACCCCCGTTTTATGAAGGCGATGCTCATAGCCGTACCAACGAAGGGTTACAGAGTACTCCCCTTGCACTCGTAACAAAAAATATCGCATGCAAAAAAATATCATACCCGTCTTCACCCTTGTCTAGAATCGCTATTGTCTCACCCATGTTATGTATTATATTTTTTTATTTCGTGTAGATTTAACCTTTTCGCTTCCCACCATTGTAGAAATTACCATGCCTATCCGACTCCCTATACTGTGCACGAGGGTACTTCGGACATTAAGCGGCTAAACTCACCAGGTGCCGCAAGTGTCGTTCCGATCTGTCGCTCGGGTCAAACGTAACCAAGTAATAGTGTTGGCATCATTGAGCATTTTGGGATTAGTCTGTGGATACAATGCTATGTATATATATACGATCGGAACGACACCGGCGCCATTGGCCGCTACCCAGCCACGGCGGAAAAAGTAGTTAGATAGAATAATCGACATTTTCGCTGTGTAGCGTACGATATTTTTCATTACGAGAGCGCGGAAAGTCCCAAGTGATGTAAACATATAGACAGGGTTTACAGAAATCTACTGTACTAATGTTACGATTGCGATGTAAATGTGTCTATATCTTCTCCATAAAAAATGTGGCAACTAATATATGGCAAATAAACACCGTAATATACATTATTGTTTTTTATATGCAACTGTTAATTGTTAGACACATTATGTTTCGATGCTAATAAGAATGTTACAACCAAGTGCTCATTTATACATCATCTCTGATACAAAATGAATTTAAGCGTATTGAGAAAAATATTTTGTGTTGCATGATCGAATTCAATATATTTCGAGGTAAAGAAAGTCGTACAACTCACGGCGTTTCATAAATGCGGAGTCACACAGTATTACTTTAAAACTGACGACATTCTCGAAATTTCACAATATATCCTTACAATGGTTACACTATATCAATACTGTACAAAAATATAGATATGCGCATATCATTTTTCTCAGTGTACCCATATAGCAGAATAAGACGCATTATACTATCACCTTTTGACCAGTTTTCATACAAATATTAGTTGCTGCCGAAAAAGCCATAAAAATGTGTTATTTACTATTTTAATTAACTTTAAGTAGGCATAATTTGTATGATTCCTCTTGTTAAGTTAAAGTGGAATATAATAAATATCTAAAAATTAGTAGAACCTATAATGAATCTAATCGTACGTTGCCTTTTTTAAATGTAAAATATTCTGAGATTCTTCCAATCTATTATTTATCACTTCAAATAGTACTGGAGCATTTATAATATCCTCACAAACTAAAAATATAGATTAAAAACACGATTCATATAGGCTCAACTATAATCTTTATAAATAAAAGTGTACAAAATGAAGGTATGTCAAATCTTATTACGTCCCATTTTAATAAAATAATTAATTTTAATAAAAGATTTGCGTTATTGACATAGTTTCTAGAAAATAGTTTATCTTTACTGTCATTTTGCAGTATTTATCAAATACTGTTAATCAACGTAACAGTATTTAATGTTAGTTTTGTAATGAAATACTTGCGTGACATGTAATGTTCAGATACTATTATTATTATGTTTTTTGTAATATAAAATGCGAAAGAGCAATGTAGATTAGATATGTGAACCATGACAGTCGTCAGAATGAGAGGGAACGAGAATGTGAATGAGAGAGAGTGCAAACCAAAAAACATGAACAAAATCGTCATTAGAAAATGACTGATTATTCATATTTTCGAAACACGCTAATGCGGAAAATGTTATATATTTGCTCGTCATGCGAATCATGATATTCACTTTTATTGAAGTGGCGTTTGATCATAATAACCCTGTTTTCTAGGGTTGTGACTCCATAAGTGAGCATTTACAAAATGTTCAAGTTCAAAAAAGAGTAAATCAAATTTACGCTTATGCGACAATCTCAAAATTAATAAAGACGATATTTCGTATGAGAAATGTTAGAGTACTAGTCGAAATTCGCAAAGTATAACCATACCCTGATAACCAGGAATCGCAGATTTATGCAAATTTTACGCTCCCTGGTTATCAGGGTATATTCATCATATTTATGAAATTATCGTGACAAGTTCAATTATTCAAATTCTTATAGTAATCTTCGTTTGACGAGAGTTGAAAATATTATATATGTATACGTATATAATATCTAAGTATATTATATCTATGGCGGCAAAGGAATACCAATCGACTGACTTTTTCGATTTTGAGATGTTGATGTACTTAAATTCCGAAAGATTTTTTGTTCGTGTTAATTATGTTATAATTTGATTTAAACAACATTAGCTAATCATGTTTTTCTTAACAACAAAACTTCTCAATTAATCATCCCAGCCTTAAACAATATCTCAAGGATATTATTTGGCGATACTGCGATTAACTCGACACCTCAAAAGAATATCATCGTAACTCGAATGTTAATTTTTTTCAGTACAACCTTTTTGACCGAAACATTAAGAAATGCATGTAGAATTCTATAAAAAACTGTATAATTGAAATGTTTGCAAAATAGTAGCAAAATGTAACAGTATAAGCTACGATATTATGAACTTCAAAATCACCGAGACATAAGATCGTAACTGTTACTATTTTGATTTACAAACTTACAAGTTTCCAACGTTATCTTCGTCTATATGAAGCTAACGAGAGTAGGGGTCCGTTTCCATATTTTGTTAATAACAAAATTCATTGTTTGCGATAAAAGATACCAAATGTAACCTAGACTCATTTGTTCACTAAATGTCAAACTTAGGTTATTTATTGCACTGAAGTAAGTTCGTCATAAGATGTTCTTGCTTACAAATGTGTGACACTGTGAGACTTACGATATCACATTTTCACGAAAAAGAAAGAAGATGAAAGAAGTAAAAAAAAAAAGATGAAAGAAGTAAAAATCCAAAAAATTGAGTTACGATATTATTCTTCTAAGGCTTCGAACTACAATGGTATATCCATTATCTCAGATATACCATGGATATTCTGAAAATATCGCAATGTTCGCTCAGTAAAGTGTTTATGATAAGGAACATAAAACATAACAATATTCTAAGTATATAATAGTATAATTTGTACCAAGGACGATGGTATGGAAAATTCTGTTTCTCGTCCGAAGTTTACGATCCGAGCCGAAGGCGAGGTTTGTAATAGTACGAGCAACGGATTTTCCGTAATCGTCTATGGTGCAAACGATATTTTATGGCACAAGGGCGCGAAAGATGCACTTTTAATCACTCGAGGATGAAAAGCCCACATTTCCACCCTGACGGGGGGGAAGTGCGGGTTTCCCTTGCCTTCGTAATGAAAAATATCGTTCACTATGCGGTGGAAAATTCGATTTCTCACTCGTTTCTTCCAGAACTCGGCTTCGCCTCGTTCCGGAAATTCACTCGTTCAGAAATATGAATTTTCCTCCCCAGTGGTGAAATGTACTATTTACTAAGTTGTATTAAAATAAACGGATTTTCACAAAATTACAGTCATTTCAACATAATATGACGATTTTTAAGAGTGTACACAGTAAAAAATTCACAGAGATTGAGGCTACGGTCTGAGTGTAAGAGTAATGGAGTGAAAATTCACACCGCGCTGAGTCATTTTGCGTGCTGCGCATGCGCATTGTAATGCATTTCACACCGTAATTTACTCCGACTAGCTTTTGACACCGTTAAACAGCGGACCTGATGGAACTCCACAAGGAGTGAATATTTCTCTCCCTTGAAACCCATTTCACTCCAGATTTTTTACTGTGTAGGTCGGAAAAGTACACTTTTCGGGCCCTAGAGCCTTAAATTATAAATAATATGATGTACAATAGTTTAAAGAAATATAAAATAATATATATGAATCGCATATGTAAGTCCGAGTTTTGTGTAAATGAAAAAAAATCCGACCGTTATGGTTCGAATTCGAATCTACAACCTAGGAGGTAAATGTTTAACGACTTTCTCAGAGAGGTTTACCTTCAAACTTCTGCCTCGTGGATCGAGAGTTCGAGCCTCAGCTATACCACAGATTGAGGATCAATAATATAAAAAAATCAATGTTTGAACAAAATGTCAGTTGACTGAGTTTTCTTACCACCACAGATATATCGTACAGTGTTATAATGTATTGTACTGTATTGTATTGTACTTTATTGTATTGAATTTTATTGTATTGTTTTGTATACGATGCGTATTTGTTACCTCATTTGATCTGCGACCATTATACATGAAAATGAATTAAGCTTAGATGAATGAAAAATAATCGATACTGAAAACTAAATTAGTTTATAATTATTGACGCAATGGCGTATTAATGCGCTTAATAATATTTAATTTATATAATTGATTGAAGCTGTCAACCCAATTAAAAATGACGAGATAGCTAATGTATTAAATAATGTAATACTTTCTCCTTAATTGTAACTTTATAAATGAAAATATACGATGAAACATTTAATGCATATTTATTTCATAGATTATAAATAATACCCAGGAAGAAATGTACGGTCGTATTGACGTCGGATCAACGTCGTTAGACGGTATACGACGTTAGCGAACGACGTC